>VWZS01008712.1:253-73193 GCA_013397075.1 Rhabdornis inornatus | reverse complement strand
TTTTTTTTTTTTAAATTTAGTTTATACTGATCTGGGTTTTTTTGAGACTTTCATGTAATGTTTCAAGAAGCAACATAGAAGTAGTATTTCCCAATGATTTAAATATTAGACGATGATGATTTTGGTGTATTTCATTGATTTTAAGCATACTTGTAGTATTATTTTTAATGAGAAGCAAGTCTTAACAGCAGTGAGGTTATCTTAGAAAATGAAGGAATTATTTGTTGCATAAGGTGTAAACTCAGATATCCAAGAGAATTGAGTCTAAAAAGAAAACAAATATTCTTGCAAAAATATTCCATCTCACTTAACATACCTAGCCTAGATTGGCTATGTTTTTTAAAGTTCCTTCTTTACTTTGTCTTAAAAAATTTATTTATCTTGACTCTCTTGTTCTGAGACAGCTTCAAAGGAAAAGTTTGTGAGATCCTTGGAGCCAGAACCTGGTGATAAGGATGACATGGTGTTACTAAATGAGATCCTCAACGCCTCCTCACTGGATGAGGGGGAATTCAGCAAAGAGTGGACAGCTGTTTTTGGACAGGCTGCTGATCTCACCATGAATTCTTCAGCTAGAGATGGGGAGAACACTTCTTCATCTGCAGTACCAGCACCATCAGGCTACTTACCCTCACAGCTGCTAGACCAAAACATGAATGACTTGCAGTCATCTTTACATGGTGAGAGCTCTTCTTCTTCTGTCAGTATGTTTGGGTTAGGGTTTCGAATATGGTTTTCTGGTATGTAGAAGTGTGGTGAAAGTTTATATTGTGCCATGGCTGCAGAAATTGTGCCTGAAATTAAAGCAGAGTATGGCATGGAGAAAAAACACATGAGTTACATGAGTAACTTGTTTGTTTTTCTAGCCCTTGTCATGCAGTGTTTGAACAAAGTACCCAAAATGTAAAGTCAGGATTACTGTCTTGAATGTTTTCATGGAATTTCTTGAAATGTTCTGTAGAACTTTGAGATCATTTTTTTTCCTGAAGCAGAAAATATGTTTCAGTGGGTTCTACTGATTTAATTACAACTGCTGTCTCTGTTAAGGGGCCAAGAAAACAAAAATTATTACTGTCTTTTGTCTGGGGATGCTATTTTTAAACCATGTAAAAATCAGTTGCATTCTTTTTTTTTTTCCCCCAAGCATCCTATACCATTGCATGTAAGGATATGGGTCAGGTAGAATGGGTTGTCTCATCCTAGCAAACATATCAGTGGTTTTCTCTTCCAGACTGGCTACTGATGCAACTCTTTCTCTCCTCTTTCTTGTATGCAGTTAATTCTCTTGGTTTTTTCAAGCTACTGCTGGGGAAAAGAAAAGAGGGGAACTAGGGCAGAGCTTTCCTGCTGCTCCTTTGGCCTTGAGGAAGGAAGGGAGGGAGGAAGGCAGCTGGTGATAAACAGCCAACAGCACCTACCTTTGTCCTCCTTGCAGTTTGGCTGGATCTTCTGCAGGGCTTTGCAAGCTGGAGGGGACCTTGCCTTTTCGGGCTCTGTCCCAAGTCATTTAAATCTCACTTGGGCAAGAGCAATATAGGAAAGAGCAGCAGGCTGAGCCTATCCTGGAGACTATTTCTTGGAACCCATGCAACTGGAAGAGTCATACATGATGTAAAATGACCTGTGACATTTTGGCAGGAATAAGAAAGTCAGATTTACTTTATAATTAATGCAGTTACTTCCAGCACCCCTAGAGCAAGATACCTCAGTTCATTGGATTCAGCACTTAGATGAAAAATGGGAGAATGCATTTGTAATGATGCACAGGTTTAGATGTATTTTTATAAGGTACATGATTTTCAAGCAAATTACTAAAAGTAGCAACAGAAATACTATAAGATTGATTTTTTTTTTTCACAGCTTTACATATTTTAAAATATATTTTACATTTCAGTGTAATTTCCATTTTTAAATGTAAATGTGTTTTTAAAGGAAAAGTATTTTTTAGGTATAAACAGCAAGTGGAGTTGTGCATCCTTTCTGAGGTGGCTGTTAGCTTTCATTTGCACTGACATTGGGTGCAGTGTTAGAGACTTCAAAATCAGAATTCAGTAATGTTACATTTAAGGAATACTAGAAATGGAAAATCCATTCCAGTCAACAGGGAATTCCAAAATCTTTTTGAATGAAAAAAGAAAAATAAAGGGTAAAATAAGTGGATATTTTTAAATGGGTTTCCAAGGTTTTGGCAGAAGATTGTGGTAATTGATGTGCCAGCATTTGAAAAGTCAGGGCTTATCAACTAAATGATTGTGGCTGAAAATAATCTTTCTAAATGTTTTGTTTCTTGTTTTATCTTTCTAAATGTTTCCAAGTTTTTGTTTCCTATTTTTTAACAGAAGATGAAATTTGGTCCATTTTATATCTTGTAAAAACTGAGCTTTAATCTTAAACTACATTTCATTTCACTTCACAACTTTTCTTTCAGAATTTGACCTTATCATTAAATATGGAAAGAGAGACTTTTTTTTTAAATACTAACTGGAGTATAAGCATATCCAGACATACAAGCTGGAAATATTACGGTATATGAATGATATTTTTACTGAGGATACATCTCCTGCATTTTTTATCCCTAAGTGGTAGGATTGCTTAATAATTATTCAGTGTGAGGTGCCACACTGCATCCTCAATGTTGCATACTTCCTGTGTGAATTTGGCCTTAAGACCATAAAGATTCTTAAAACTCACATGCTTAACTTTAAGCACATTAACTTTTCTATTAACTTCAGTGGGATTACTTACTTATTTTATGTTAAGCACACTCATAAATCTTTGGGGCTTTGTTTTCTCTCTGCCTCAGATCTTAATCTGTAAAACAGGCACAATGCTGTGCAGGTTATAAACTGTTACAGTCAGGAATTCCCAGCTCAGAGTTTTCTCTGGCTGTATTTATAGGCAGGATCCCGCACAATGGGACTCTGAATTGCTATGGGGCTACCAGGTGCTGGTTTGAAATATATATAAATGTGTGTGTGTATATATGTATAATAGAAACAAAGCATGCTCCCAACATATCTTTTAAATTCTCCTCCAGATACAGCTCTGTAGTTAAATTGCCTTTCTGTTTTTTCAGAGGGAGCATTGGCTTTCTCTTTTCATGATGTTTATGGCCTCATTTACTTACTCATTCGTACCATTAAGGGCTCTTCTTTATCCTCCTTACATGTGCATGTATTCTAGTTGGTAAGAAAATGCACAGCTCACCATTTCCTTGTCTAAATTTAATCATGGCAGTGTTGGTGAAGATGCTTGCTGACAGCAAGCTGTTTGGTTTCCTTGCTGTCTTGGCAATAACCTTTTTGTCTGGTCACGTAACAAAGCCATCCTGTGAACAGGCAAACCAAAACAGGCTTAGCGCCAACAACTGCTTTCAAACTGATAGGCTGCGGTTTGGTTTTGAAAGGCAAAGTTGTTCTCTGTAGTTGACTAAAAATATAATTCATGAAAGTATTTAATAAAAATTCTGTGTCAGTCTTTCCCAGTACCTTCATAGATCAGTAATTTCATTATGAAAGCATCACATATTTTCTGGAGTGTATTTGGTTGGATTGTTTTGTTGCTTGTTTTCTAAGTGGCTCTTGAGCTGCCTGCGTTTCATTAAATGACAGCCAGGCCACAGAATCTGTCATGGATGTGCTGCCTACCAGGCCATAGTCCAGGGGCCCAAAAAAAAGGCAGGGCTCCAAAGGAGTTCACTGGTCTGAAGTGTTTCACTCCCTGACCTGCCAAGCACACCAGTGTAAAGGAACATCAGTGATGTCACAGGGAGCCAGTGCCTGATCTGGCTGAAGTCACTGGGACTTGCACTGGAAGGTTCTGGCAGAGCTCCCATACATTTCTGTCAGATTAGGATTTGGCCCTCTTTGTTTAAGCAGCTGAATTTACCAGTTGTCATTCATTGCCATATCAAACACTTTCTCACACTGCATCTCCAAGCACACAAAAGCATTGCAGTCTACTGTAGTTGTGTATAATGTCCTCTGCCATTCTTGTTTGCAGCACAAGCAGAGAAAATGCCTGGAAAAGTCTGTCATTCTGAAGGGGTAATGCCATGCTTTCCATTATTTATCTTTCAGATTTGCTCATTTGAAAGATGAAACTATAAAATCTCACTTTCAAGGGGCACAGACTAGCTCACAAGCCTTTATCACCTTCATCTAGAGCAAATACGTGTGAGCACTCTGCATCCAGATTTTGAAGAAGTTTTTGGTTAGTTTCCTTAGAGATAGAGAGGATGTTTGTGGCTTTAAATTTCCTTCCTAATTCATGTGATTTTACAGAAAAATTCTTCTTGCCTCTTCTTATAACATAGCTTGGGCTTTAGACCTTTTATAGGAAGGTAAGATCAGAGAGCGATGAGAATAATCTACTGAGAGAGGAAGGGTTGATGTGACTGATGTGGTTGTTGCATTACCTGTCAGGATGCTGGGTGCCAATATCTGACAGTGACAGGACTCCCAAAAGACCAGAAAGTAAGGGGAAGAAGGACAAAAACAGTAAAAAAGGATGTGAAAGCATGAACTTGTAGAAAAAAAGATACTGAATAAGGAAATGGTAGCTGGGTGCATAGATGAGCATCCTGTTTGTGATACTGCCAAATTAGATGAATAATTGACCAGGCCAAACTTAAAGGATATATTAATTAAATTAGAAATACTGTCTCCAGTCCTCTAAACGTAATAAAGGACATGAATTTATATACCTTAAGCAAGGGACAAAAATTGTTTTGTTTTTTTCCTAATATGTTTCTGCAGTATACTACCCCTAGTCCATTTTGCCAGCCTGTCCATCTGGTCTCATTAACTGTATTTATCATTACTCTTCTGTGGATATAGAATATGCATGTAAGAACAAAAAATTATTTCACTTTTTCCTGCATAGTTTCTATCTTCCTGCTGAGAATCCTTTCAAATAAAGAGCATATGTTCATATATATTAATATATATTCATATATACATATAAATATATATTTTAATATATATATGACTATATAGCAAATATTCCTTTCAAATAAAGAGCAAAAAGAAATACTCCATTAAAATATAGTTTTAAATTAACTTGAAGTAATTAATCTTGAATTTAATTCTTCAGTGTTCTGCAATGAACTATCTTTTTTTCCAGAATTACTTCAAAATTAACTAAAAAATCTGGGGTCCCTAAATAAGGTTTTGTCTGGAACAGTGGATGAAATGAAAGTCTTTGGACTTGGAAATAATGTTTATTATGTGTGGTATTTCCACCCAAATATAAGTGACTCTTTTCCCTACAGCTGTGTTCGATTTGATTACTGAACTGGCTTTTCTGTGAATGAGTATTAACTGTGATTCTAGAAGAGGAAAAAAAAATCTTTTCTAGCCAGGTGGAAGGTTTGAAGAGTGTAGTTGCCTGGAGATGATGAAAGTGATCAACAGATACTCTCTTGCAAAAGATGTTGCTCCTGTGCAGGTCTGACTGATGACTTTGTGTGTACAAGGACAAATATGTAATGTAATGTAATACTCTGCTCCTCTGTCTGGTACTGCCAGACACTGGGGTGTTGGAGTTAACAAAGTAACTCTTCACACTAATGCTGCTGTATTACTGAATTTTAGGATGGGCAGCCAGCAGTGTGAGCCCACCATCAATACCACAGCCAGCACAGAAACCACACAGCCTGAATGTGAATGACAAGACACCTGGGAAAGGTGATAGTCATGTATTATTTTCAGTTACTTGGCTTTTCCTTTTTAGCTCTTATGTCTTATATAGTGTCTCATATCTTCTCAGTTACTGTGGTATCAAAACTTATTTTTGTAGTACCTCAGTCTTGTGCTCCCTGATTACTCGGTTTCACCTTGATTAGCTGTATGATATGGGTGTATATGTATATTTTTGGTAGGCTTAGTGTTAATAGCATGTCAAAAGAGTAATTTACTGTATAACAAAGGAGTTGAAGGTAGTTTCTTTTACCTAGTTTAATTTTGAGTCACACAGAATAGCATTTGCATGCACTTTGAGCTAAACAATGTTTTTAAGGTCTAAGATTTAGCATTGTGTCTAAAATACAGGCTGTTGATAAGGCAGAAGAGCCCTAATTGCATTTTTTTTTAATAAACATACATGGTATTGGTAATCATCTGTTTAAAACTTAATTCAGTTGTTGCAACTGAGCCAAGAGCGCATAGTCCTGCCATCTACTGAGACAAAGGCTTGCTGATTTTTTACTAGGATTTTCTGGATAATTGAACCAGAATTATGTTGAATTCTGTTGCCAGTTTGTAGCCAGTTCTGTACATTCACATTTGATGGTAGAGAAGAAGGGGGTGACGTGTATTCCTTCCCCTGAGATTTTTCAGCTCAGCAGAAAAAACAAAAATAGGGTTAAGGTGTTTTGGAAACTTTTGGAAATCAGTGCAATTACGCAGGCACAGGACAGGCACCAGCAAAAGGAATGGCCTTCAACTATTTGGAAATCTGTGGTTCTGAAAGTGGCAGGTACAAGGAGGAGTGTTATGCCAGACAGAGTCAATTTTGTCTGTAAATTCTTTTTGTCACAAAAGATGTGCCATTATCTCTCTGACAGAAGAGCGTATCTTATTTCACTGTCAGTATAATACATGTTGGGCATAGGGCCACAAAAACAAAGCAAGTGGAGAGGTACCTTTTTCATAGCAGCCAAAGTTGTTACTGCTTTATAACCTGAACATCTGCCCTGTTGGAATAAAAGCAGGCAGGAGACCTCTGTGAAATGCATACATCAGTGTGGACACAGAGGTGCAATAGTTCAGCTGCTGTTGGATATATTTCCTATTCACATTTTGTCTGTATCCATCAGAATTATACTAGAAGCTGTACTGGAGACCGCCTATCAAATATAGCCCCTCTCTTTCTCTCTGCAGCCAATGCCTTCCCATTAAAACTTCATTCCAGATAAGTAATGACCTTGTTGGTTGCATACAGGGAACACAGAACAGTCACATGAATTGGATTTAGGCAAAGGAATTTAGTCCTGTAAGAGAGGTTGAAAGTAAAATTTACCTTCACTTTCCTTTTGCTTGTTTTCAGGCATGCAGGGGCACACTCAAATACCTTTCATGAAACAAAGCTAGACAGAGTGAGATTGTTTCTAATTCTACTTAAAGTGTTCTGTATTTATCATGGCAGAAGCTATATAAAATACATAGCAGACATGTGAAACACTCATTCTTACTAAAGTTCTATATTCTGACAAAGATAGTGTTTTAAAATGCAATCACTCATTCTGATTTTCTTGTCAGAAGTGCCCTTGGTAATAAATTAAACAATAGCGTGGCATTTGTTTGACCTCAGTCAAACATTCAGTCAGTTTTGTTTAAAAATAGCTGACAAGTCTGTGCATTTCTTCTTTCTTTCTTTTTTCTTTCTTTTTTTTTCCCCCAGAATCTACAAAGAATCCTAAAGACTTGACTGCTTGGTTCAGTCTCTTTGCTGACCTTGACCCGTTATCCAATCCTGATGCTGTTGGGAAAACTGATAAAGAACATGAATTGCTTAATGCATGAGTCAGCTGCCTCTGGTAACTCACATTCTTCCCTTCATCAACACTATTTTGGAGTTTAAAAAAACTGAATGAAAATTAGTATGCTGTTGTGAAACTATAAAGTATGTGCCATGATAATAAAACTAAAGGGAATTAATCCCCTTTTCTATAGGTAAAGTTATATGCTCTTGTTTTGTATAAAGAGTTCGCATTTATTTTCTATGTGGACTTACAAAAATGAGGTTAAGAATTAGGGCAGATTTCTTGCCAAATTAGATTGTCTGCTGAAACACTGTCTTTGCCTGGGGTGATGTGGAGCTACCACCGAAGTGAAATACAAATTGCAAACCTATTTTTTTATAATGTTTCTTGAGTAAATTAAAAAAAATCATGTAACTGAAGAGGCTGCATGAGTAAAACATCTATCATGTATATAATATATCTATTACTGCTGTGTTAAGATGTCAACTAAATTTGTTTTGTTAGTACTCACAGTTGAAAAAGCTGTGCTGGAGCTAATTACCGAAGAAGTAAATTTGGGTCGGTGCAGCCATCGAAATTGTGCCCTTTCCAATCTAACTTATTTGACAAACTGCACTACATAAAGAGAAGTCGTGCCCAGGAGGCTTCTTTTTCTGAGTTTTTTCTCCATTGTACCAACAGAATTTGCACCTGTTTGCAGAAGTTTCTTGGAACTGATGCTTTGCCATGCCTTCAATCCATTTCTGTTTCTGTTCTGAGAATTTTTCATACAGTTTGTTTCTGAAGCATGTGTTATTTTAAGCTTGTTGTGACATTAACTCTTTAATAAAATGATTTTGACAAAAACCACAACTTTATTCCCACTGGAATGCTGTTGTGCTGTTGAATTGGTACATAAAAAGCATCTGAAGATAAAGATGACCAGTTTGTAGATAGTACTGAACCCTTTGTTTCTGAATAGTAATCCAGTAGGAAGGACAGCGAGAAAATTTGAACTGAATGTGGTGTCCCTTCACTTCCCTGCAAAAGAAGGGGGAAAGGCTCATAGAGTCATAAAGGTTGGAAATGGCCTCCAAGCCTATTGAGTCCAACCTTGGAATAAACAGTTCCCCTGCCAACTAAACCGTAGCACTCAGTGCCATGTCTAGTTGCCTTTTGAACACTTCCAGGCATGATGACTTCACCACCTTCCTGGGGAGCCCATTCCAATGCCTGACCACCCCTTGAATGGAGAAATTCTTCCAGATGTCCAGCCTGGACATACCCTAGTGCCACCCTGAGGATGTGTCAATAGCCAGTTAAGATCACAAGCTGTGTGAAGTGTATAGGACCTGCTTTACAATTTATTATATTTGGCCTTTTAAAATTTGCTTGATTTCTTTTTATGTTGGTGAAGTGTTTCACAGCCAGTTACCTGTACACTCAGTTAATCCCTGCTTCATGGTCTAATAGGTGTAACAAAGTACCTGAAAATGACTATATAAATGTACAAGTTCACTGAATTGGCCAGCTTCGAGTGCAGCAGAACATTGTTGGATGTGTGCACTGAGCAGCAGTAATGTGGATTTGGTGCCTCCTACCTAAAAAGCCACATGCTTGCAGTGGATGTGAGGTTGGACTGACCAGAGTTTGTCAGGCTCAACCCTCAGCAAGCCTTAAACACCCCTGTTCAAACTGTCATGTTCATTATCCCATCCCATAACCTGGAACTGTTGAAATACTTGAGTTGTTGCCAGAGAAGTTCTTCAGATACTTAGCAGTAGATTTTCATGTCTAATGGGAAAAGATGGTCTGATCAGCTGGGGTCCTGAGGTGTGTAAGACCTGGAATCTGATATCAATGATCTCTTTCTAAAGTAAAACTTGGTTTCTTCCACAGTATTTGCTGCTCTTCAGTACTGGCAGCTCCTTGCTCAGTGAGCTGCCTTTTCTGCACTCTGTAACTTTCTTGAGCACTAGGAGGGAGCTGAATTCACAACTTTGGGCTGCAGTTCTGGCAGTAAATAAGACATCTACAAAGGGGATTAACTGGGAAATACCTAAGGGTTACACTGGGGTGCACTCACACTTAGGAATGCTAGTTTGTACTCATAACAGAGACTGTTTGCCCAAAATCCTCTTCCATCCCAAGCTGTAATTATCTGCAATGCCAAAAATGTTAGTGTCAGGCGCTCGAGGGAGAGCCAGGCTGCTCTTCAGCCCAGCTGGGTTACCACAAAATCATTAAACAGATTCTTGCAACTTTAAGCAAGTCTGTGGTTGTTAAAATTTGCTGTGGATTACATTTGTCTGGATAGTTTCTAAAAACATTTGTGGACAACCCACTCCGGCATTTTTTAGTAGCTGAAGCAGGTAGGTGAAAAGTAGAGAGGAGGCTGTATTGAGTTCAAAATAGCCAATTAACTGCTCCTAAAGGCTCAAAAAATGTTTGTTTGGTCTTTAGGTCACATTCTAGACTTCCAAGACATTAAAAAAAAAAACCCAAAACAATCAAAACAAGGCACAAAAAACCAAACTCCTGTCTTGACTGGGTCAATTAAGAGCATTGCAGAGGCTCAGCTAATGATGTTCTAAATCCTTATCTTGTTTTTAAGCATCAGAATGATCATCCCTTTCACACAAGGCAAACCACAGGTGCAAGGTCTTTTCCCTTCTCACACAAACTGCTACCAAGTATTCATATTAAGCATTGATTCTTGTAATATGTAATTTTTGAAATTTCTTAAGCTTTGAATCATTTACAATGCAATTTTTCACACTTTCAAATGAAAAAAACAAGAAACAAGCCAGAGGTATTTAAAATGTAATTGATTTTGCTTAAAGAAAAGCAATTTAAGTCCCTGTGTACAATGCATTATCGTAATAAAGACTTAATGAAGTTGAAAACCAGAGCAGGAAAACTACCATCCTGCAAGTAGATATAGATAATGCAAAGTACAGAGTTACAAACAATACTTCCCTACTACTAAAGAAGTGTCTGACACATGCTCAGCAGCAGCCTGGGCTGTAGAGTCACTCCCAGGCCAGTGCCACTGAGAGAATTGTCTGTGCTGTGCTTTCAGGCTTGGGACAACAGGGCAGTTCATCATCCTGGGAAAATTATGGATTGATTTTTCTACACCCATAATGTTCATCTTGATTTAATATGCTTCATTCCAGTTGCATATTTTGGTTCAGTAGTGGATTGTTTTAAAATAAAAACATCTGCAGAACCCCGATGGCAGATGAAAACAGTGGCAATTGATTAACTGTCTTTATTGTGAAGTTTATTAAATTTGATGTAATTGATTCTGATTATTCAAAGTTTCTACAATTCTCAGAGCAGCTGCTTCAGAGGAATTGGACTATGAGCCTAGGCAATTGAGCAGCTCATAGAGAAAACTACCAGGCAACTTTTTAAAGTAACTTTTCTGGCCTTGTGAAATGACCATGATTTATTTCAACAGAGTAGAATAGGACTTAGCTTGTTCCTTTCTGCTGTTCCCATATCCAGCGTTGCATGGGCATGACACTAAGGTACTTCGAAGCAGGACCGCTTGGCCACAAGCAGCCAACTGCCTTCCCTAAATGTCCTTTTAAATTCCCTTCAAACATTAGGGGCTGCACACGCTAGGAAAAAGTGGGACCACCTGAGCAACAAGGTGACCAGCAAGTAGCTTTGCTCCAAGTGGGAATACAGGAAATGTCATGGCCTACAAGCCCTGACAGGATATGAGCCTGGAAAGGCTCAGCAGAGTAGGAGGTTGATGTGAGGACACAGCACCCAGGTGCTGGCATCATGCCACCTTCTCCTGAGGCCTCCATTGACTGCTATCTGCTTCCTTTCATCACATCCCACTGTGAGTGCCAGGGGATACTGGATGAGCAGCACCAAGGGATGAATGGTGGGTGGATTGTCCAGTTTTGCTGTTGAGGGTATCTGGGGTTGAATAGCCCCAGAGCACAGGAAGGGCAGCTGGAAGATCATATCTTCTCAGTGCAGTTCCCAAAGATGATCAGATGTCAGAGCAGCAGCAAGAATGAACATGGTATAGATGCAGCTGCCAGTATTGGGTCCCTCCTCACTTCTTCAAGCTTACTTCCAAGCACTTATTGCAAATCCCCCTCTGGTTAGCCTACTTTTATAACTTCTGCTCCTTGTAAATGTCTTATTTTTAAACAAGCCACCATATGGGGGAGGCAGGAAGCAGAGCAACCACCAGGCTTGCCAACAGCCAAGCAACAGAGGCTTTGCCTTAGCAGCAGAATTGCTGAGATGGTCTAGCACCTCATTGGGCAGCCAAGCACGACTGAGCTGCTGGGGCTGCCATCCTGCCTCTGCATGTGCTCAGCCCAGCACAGTGCACACGCATGGAGTGCACACACGCACAGCCTCTCCTGGGACAGTAAACAAGGCCACCACAGCCAAACAGGCCTTGCAGGTCCAGCAAGTCTGGCCTTGGGTAACCAGCCAGTCTCCAGCACCAAGGACTGGCCTTGCAGTCAATCAGATCATTACCAGGCCATTCATTAACAGGGCTCTCCCAAGCATAAAATTGACTTTTCCCCTCACTAACTAATTACAAACCCTAAGGGCTAAAGTATAGCCCTCCCTTCAAGTCAGACAAGGTACTTGCCAGCACAGGAGCTCTCCCTGCTGGAGTGGGTCCAGAGGAGGGCCATGAACCAGTCAGCAGGGCTGGAGCAGCTGTCCTGTGAAGAAAGGCTGAGAGAGCTGGCGTTGTTTAGCCCGGGGTCCAGAAGTCTCTGGGGGGAGACTTTACTGTGGGGCTTTCTTTTCAATATACACAGTTTGTAAGAAAGGCTGAGACAGACTTTATCAGGGCCTAAGGACAAAGAGGCAGCTGAAAGAGTATAGGGTTTAGATCACACATATGAGAGATTTTTTTTGTGGTAAGACATTGGAACTGTTTGGCCAGGGAAGTGACAGATGCCCTAGCCCTGGAAATGTTCAAAGTCTGGTTCAGTGGGACTATGAAGAACCTCATCTCATAAAAAAACATCCATGGCAGAGGGGTTGGACTAGAAGACCTTTAGAGGTCCCTGCCAATCAAACCACTCTGCAAGTCTGACCAAGTGAGGAGGCTGCTGTTTGCCAGACAGCAGTGTTCAGCTACCAGCAGTTGCATCAACTTTTAACTCTGTTCTACCATAGCAAAAGCTTGATTGGGCCCAGTCTTGCAATTAATCCATAGTGGGTTTGACGTTTTGGCTGCTTGCAAAAAATTACAAAATTTAAATTGAGAGAAGCATCCTGTAACTTGGAGGTGGAAGCCTGGCTGACACTGTTTGCCAGCTATTTGCACTGGTTGCTGTGGGAATCCTTTTTGGGATAGGGAATACCCAAAAAAATGAGGAAAAAGAGTAGATAAGCAGTTTCAGAAGAGAGCAGACCTACCTAAGCTGGTAAAGAAGTTAGGGCCAGTCTTCTCTTTAAACAAAAGTCTTTCATCTATGCCAGAAACTTACTCTGCAGGGTGTTTCTTTTAGTTTGGATTTCTACAGCTATAATGGCAGTAGGAAAGGCCTGAGGACAGCCATGTGCTTGCAGGCTGGAGCGAGGTAAAAAAAAACAAGTTCAAAAGTGCTACACAATTAAATCATCGAACCCAGTCTCCATCTAGGTGGGCGGATAACAGCTGGCTGCAGGAAACAAGCATGCTGAAGGTAACAGGAGCAGGATGCAACAAGGAAAAAGCCCAAACTCGTATTATTTCAAGTTCAATCCTCAGAATAAACCCTTAACACATAAAATACAGGAACTGATATCATGAGCCACTTTGCTGTTACAGGTGCTTATTTTTCTGGACTGTTTTGGCAGTCTGTGTGGTGCTCCCATGATCATCTCTGCCTTGAACTTGAGTACCAGAGCTTCAGAACACCAAAGCCTGACAGCAGAGAGCAGCCCTCACTGTAGCAGGTGAGAGTTCGATTTTCAGAAAGACTTTTAGAAGACAACAGAAAGAATGAGACAAGCCCCATGGGGGACTTTTCTGATCTGTGGTTCAGCTGGGTTTTGGGCTGATCCAGCCTTTTCTGCAAGGTTTTCCCTGGATTTAGAGTCAGCAGGCATGGTTGCAAGAACCAGAAGCAGAGGAGCAATTCAAGGCTCTTCCCCCAAAATGCCAGTCTGTGCTCTGAAATCACAAAAGCCTGCCCAGAGCCCAGGGCAGTGAGCATCCCAAACCCATCTAAACATGGGCCACCACTGTCCTGGCATGTCATTTCCAGCTGGAAAAGAGCCTGCAATGGTACTGATCTGAAAACCTGCCACCCTCCTCCTCAAAAAATAAGTAAAAAATAACATTTGAAGCAGCAGAGGCCACAGAGGGGTGTGAGGCTGAGGGAGACGTCAGCAGCACTACCACAGCCCTCAGGCAAGACCTGTGGTCACCTCTACTTGTCACCAAACCACAGCCAAGCTCACATACAAAATACTCACAGTCATTGCTGCTCTTCATGTAGGGAAATGATTACAAGACACCTTACTTGAAAAAAATCTTCCTTTTGTTAATTCTTAACCTTCCTTCCCCCTCCAGCACTGAGCAGTTTGCAGTTTTTCTTTCATTTTTAAAGGAAGTGACCCAGGTCTCCTTGAGGCAGGAGACCTCTTGGCTTCACCAGCCTTTGCAATGTTCCTAAATTACTAGTGCTGTGCCTCAAAGCCTGGCTAGACCTCAGAGTGTGCAGGGCCATCTCACTGCTTTGCAATTTAAGCCATGGGAATGTTGCTGAAACAAAGTATAATAGGAAGTAAGATTAAAAAGCAAGCAGGCATTCAGGAAGAAAGGCTGCACTAAAGACTATTTTACAGACCCTGTCTTGCCCCCATCCATTTTATCAGCTCATCCTGTTAGCAAATATTAAATGCAATTGAAAACCAGTAAAAATCCTTAATGGTCATTTTCCTACTTGAGATTTGGAGGAGCAGATAGAACTGTCTGTCCTGGGGTGGTTTCTAATGAACAGTGCAGCTTGTCTGTAAGTGGTTTGCGTTCCCTCTCTGTTCCCCATAAACATGTGAAGTATTTAATGCAGGGCTTAATTGAGGTTGACATATATAATGTTGTTCCCTTTAATGGTTCTTATCCAATTTTAAAAAGGAAAGTGTTTCAAGATAAAAGAAAACACTTTTATGGCCCCAAAATAAGTCCTGTTGTGTAGGCAGCACCAATACAAACCAAGTTCCTTTCTGCAAGGGCCAACTGCCAGAGTGGAGTAAGTGCCTTTCTTCAGGGAAGATTAATCCAATATGTACACCATCAGCAATCTCCAAATCTCTATCAAGGTGCTTAAGTTTCTGCACCAGGGCCTATCAGAAAAAAAACCCCAAACACTTGACCCATGACAGCATCAAGGGGCTATCCAGTCTTACCATGGCTCAGGTAATGATGTTCCTGTCCCCAGTGCACAACACCACCGTGGTGCTGCCAGAACTGCCAACAGGTGCAGGAGCCCAGGTTCACAGGTGTCTCAGTCATCAGAGATGGTGAAAATGAGACTCCCACGCAGGGGGGGCCAGCAGAGCCTGTACGTGCCCTGGTGGGAAATGGAAACTTCCATATTGTCAAGGGTGAGAGATGGACAACAGCTCCTGCTCTGGCACACCTGCACCCACAGGACACAGCCAGTGCCACGAAGCCCCTGGGCCAGACAGAGGTACCAGTTTGTTGGCCAGTCTGGAGGTAAATTTTCTCTCTCACTGAATACAAAGTCAGGTCATGATACAGAGCAGCATTCACAGCCTTTCAACCAGGATGCAACCAAAGGGACAGACTGCAATCTACAGATGGCCTGATTTAGAGAACAAATGACATTTATCCAGGCTAATACTCCTCTGGACTATTAAGGCATCTGCTGTGTTCCTAACCCAAGGAACATCCTGTATGTTCCAATACAGACATGCAGGTTACCCTCCAAATCAGGGGTCTAAGCTGCCTTTGCTTTCCCAATGTCTAGAAAGTGCAAGACCTACTGCTCCCATGTTCATCACTCCCCTACCCCCAAATGATTAGTATTCCCTTGCAGAAGAGGAAAACCAGAATATCCTCCCTGGAATTGATTTCTTAGGTACCCAATTCAGAAAGTGTTTAAACTATATCCTTGGAATTCTCCACTAGAACCAAAAGCAGATCCACAATTATACCCAAACTCATTTCATGAACAAGAGCCCCTGAATGCAGTGACAATCCTTAAAATACACCTCCATGCCCCATCCAAAATATAACCATGCAGTCAAAGTAGGTAGTATGGTACCATCTCTGTACTGTCAGAGATGGAAAGCTACATCTGAAGCTTCCTACATTTTCAGCAACTGACATCAGAATGAATGGATCTCGGAATTCTCAGGATGTACAATGGATTAGAATCCAAAGGAATCACAAAAGCAGATTTAAGTGCTTCTTCCCCCCACTTCCCATTTCCTAATAACAGTATTTAGTTTCCAAAAGCAACACCCTTTTAAAATCTTTCATGAGTTCTTCCTTCCTTAAGTGACAAACCCAAGGATAGCACCAACCTTATGGAAAAGGAGGCTGCTACCCACCCTCTGAGAAACATCTGTATCACAGACATAGGGCACAACTAGAAATTCTTATCAAATAAAGCTCAGAAATGCAGTAATTGCATCAACCAGCCTTTTGGCACCAAACTTTAACAGGAGGTCTAGTTTCTTTCAGCTTTCTCCTCCTTGGAGAAAGAACCTCTGTCCATAAAATCTCAAGAGCACTCAGATCTCACCTGCGGAAAGTAAATGGACACCCGGTTTTAGTTAACATGACTTGTGCCTGCCAGTCTGGGATTTGAATGATGCTATTTACTTACTACTTATTTGGAGAAGTTAAAAACAAAGGTACAAAAAATCGATTACCATGGGTATTACTGTTGCCCTGAACAAACCCTATTTTTAACCAACTGTTGCACAAATCACTGAAAAGTTTAACCACACCCCTCACTGTGCACATACACAAAAATAAATCTCTCACATACTGCCCCTTACTTTTCTACAGGCACAGTTATTAGCCTAATTGTCCTTTATTATAAAGCTCAGTCTCTAATTCATTGGGGAGAAGAGATTACACAACCTTTTCCCAGGTTTCCAGCTCCTCTGCCTCTGAGCTTTCCAGGCTACAGATAAGGCAGCCTAAAAATTCCCATCTGAACTTCGTACATCCTGAGATAAAATTTCAGCTACTCTTAAAAATGGGATCACCTCTCTATTCAGCTTCATCTAGTTGCTCTTCTTTCTTGTCATCAACTGAATTTGCAGTTTAACTACTTACATATTCACTCACTTCTTATGAGGCCTTTACTGAGGCAACTCCCTCCTCTCAGCCCCACTTGAGTAACACATTATTTCTGTGACCTGTTGCACTCCAAAAAGACAACTCCTACTCTCCAGTTTCTTACCACCTCTCCATTATTATGGTGCTATAGAGGAGGTGCCAAAATCAAAAGAACTAATAAAACTACTCAACTACTTCTACTTTACTGGAGACCTCATTTATGTTTGGCATACCAAAAATTTCCAGAAGCCGAAAGTTACCCTCAAAAACCTATTGCAGAGTTTAAAAGATGTGTTAACACTCTAGCTGAAAATATTGCAGCATGTGCTTCTTTAGGGAGACAAGAATTCTTAAGAGTAGTTTAAAAATTCCACCTCTTTACCATCAACTAGAATGTAAAATGCCCCAAATAATCACAAGTTAGTAAGGCTTATAAAAACCGTATTTGAGCACATCCTTGGTAAAATCATCTCATTTTAAACATACCAACACTTATTCCTATACCGCCTCCCTGAGCCTTTTACAGTCTCTTCCAAACTAGACAGTTTTTCAGGCCTAGTTACACTAATGCAAACAGAAACACTATACACACATTTTCACTACATGTCAATCTTTGATCAAACAACTTCCTTCAGCCAAATACCAAGTACAGATGACTGTACATGTAATGCATGTACTTTCCCAGCTTTAATTCCCTTTTTCCTTGCATTTATGTTCTGGACATACACAGTAGGAACTTGGGTTATTTCCTCCCAGATGAGTTGCTTCAAATCTGTGTTTTCATGGCTGTATTTTGCACAGCAAGGCAGGCTGTTTTCCAACAGTAATTGATGTAAACTTCTACTAGTTATCTGTTATATCCAAACTGCTTGGCTTGTACCTCAAGTAACATCTGAAGGTCCCAATCCACTACCCTGGAGGAAGGCCAAAGTAGGAGGAGCTGGTTTCTAAGCCTTGATGGTGTTTGTTTGGAACTGAATAAATTAGAGATGTTGGCTGACATCACCATTTCTCTTGTTCATGTTACCTCTTACACTTACATACTGTGAAGATACTCAGACTCTATCCTTGTGCCAGTATCTGGCCCTTCCCAAGAGCTAATTTCTCAGAAAGCCAGAAATCACTTCCCAGACAGCTCCCTGTTTCCTAAAAGAAGCATGTCACTCACTACTGTTGTCCCCAACCCCAGCACACACAGCCAAGGGTTCTCCTTACACAGACCTACAGTCTCTGAAACATTCACTTCCGGAGCCACGAATTACTAGCAAATGTCTTTTATTCACAAAAAGGGACTCAAGGCAAAATTATTTCATTAGATCTCTACTCTCGGTGCTTTTCCAACTCCTGGTTTTGGCTTTGGGGAAGACAAAGGCAGTGAGTTAGCACACAAAGTGTGGCTCGTGGAAAAAAATCCAAAATGTGACTAACCAGGCAAGGCCTAGGTTCATGGGGATGCTTAAAAGCTCCCTTTGACACAAACTGCAATGCATCTCTGCAGGGCAAGCTGCATGCTTTTGTCAAAATAATTCCTGAGAAAATACCCTCCCACTCAAGGACAGCCTGAAACTGCTGCAGCCAAATCCATTTAGGGGACAGGACAGTCACAAAGCTACTCCTAGGAACCCCTTCAAGCTGATGATGAAATGGCTGAAGTGAAGCCATTTCTGACTGAAGGACACCAAGAATTCTTGTTGGTGCATGGGATCACAGAACCACAGAATATCCTATGTTTGAAGGGACCCACAAGGGTCACTGAAGTCCAACTTATGGCTCTGCACAGGACTTTTAGTTAAGTTCCAGTTAATGTTTTTAACATAGTCACATAGAAACCTTATAAGCTTTGGGATGCTGAAAACTTAAAATTTCCACTGACTGACGACAATAAGCATTAATCCATTCTTGATGGCTATTGCCATAGTGCTCTTTAGTAAACACTGACTTTGGAGGATTTTCATGTATTTAAATATTATCCTTCTTTCTTCCTCTTTTCCCCTCACCCCCATCTGGAAAGAATTATTCTGTAAGTCAAATGACAATCATTTGAGTCATACAAAACAACATGAAACCAAGACTGTCAGTAGATTTATACCACATCCTTTAGGAGTTTAGTTTAGTTTCACATCGTGAAACATCTAATGGCTTTCATTATTTTCAGCAGATAACTTGAAATTAGCCATACCACAAACACAGCAGCAGATACACAGTTTCACATAACTCTTAACTGATTGTTTTTCCTGTGCTATGTAGAAATAGAGTATGCTATTTAAAGCATATTTAAACATTCAGCTATTTTTAGGGTTTTCCCCCTGCTTCTGAGTACAGTGTTATGCAAAAATATATAGATAAGAGATTATCTTTTTCTAGAAGACACAGCACACTAGTCATACATGGTTGGCATTATTCTAGATATAACTTTGGAACAATATTAAAATTTAATCTCCTTCTATGGTGTTTCATGCACAGTTTCCAAAACAAGTAAATGAACCACTGCTTTTGTGTGTTGTCCCCACCACTTTTTTTTTTAACTATAATTTTTATTTAAATAAGACACAGGAACTTCTATACCAAAAAAAAAATACAAAACAAAAGCCACACATTTCTTTGTGTAAAGCAATATTGTGTGATAACTTGAATACTGTTCAGCACAGTGGCTAGAAATAACAGTACAACTATGTACAAAACTTTAAACAATATTTGACAAATTTCTACAGCTGGATGTAGAATACATTTGAGATAAACAACTGCTGGGAAATTTACATGGCAAAGCATTAGCTTTAACACATTTGGTTCAAAACCTTCAATTCTGCTAAGAACAAATGTGCATTTTAATTAATATTTAGTTTCTCATGGAAAAAATATAAAGAACATGTAATGGCATTGCAAATATTGTACAGAGTTCAGCACTGATCTAAAAACCACTCATCATATCCCCTGGTAACCTAACACCAATAATTGAGACTACAATTTCTTATCTGGACATAGCCAGAGCATAAAAAGGCCATCATCCTGCAATGTTAGTCTAGAAAGAAAAATATTAAAAGGAATCGATACTTACATCACGAGTATTTTCTCCCCTTTATCTTCAGTCTATAAAATATATAGTGTTTTCACCTAGGCCTGAGATTAGTAGGGTTAAAGATGGCTGTTGTGTTTTAAGAAGCTTTTTCACATGAAAATGGTTAGAAACAGACCTCTCTCCTTCTACATTTTCTGCAAGGGGAGTCAAAAAACAGTGGATGTTTTATAGGCTGCAAATTCCACCTTGTAAGATAGCGTTAAAAAAAACTCAGTAATAAAAAGGAAGCAATGCTATATCTCCAAAAAAAGCACATATCTAGTGAGTAGTTACTGGTGGCTCACTCGCATCCCCCTCCAACCTCATCTTCAAAAGCAGAAAAAAAACATAAGAGAGCATGTTTCAATGCTCCTAGTAGCTGCAGGCTACTAATCTCTTCAATTCCTCAAAAAGGTGAACCTTATTCTCTTAGGAGCAGACAGCATAAATGTAGTTCCACCGAGCTGAAAGCAATGGAGCAAGAACATCAAGTTTATTTTGCCTTTGGGGTCCTCTTTGTATCGCAGGAAATTATCTCTGAAAGCAATGCTCCTCTCTTTCTAGTACAATAGAAGAGCACCACAAACCCAATCTTGCCATGTACTATTTTGAGAAAGTGTCCAGCCTGCAAAATTGGGATTACTTTACATGGATTTTTCTTTTATTCACACTTAAGGAGGGGGGAAAGCACACTTTTACACACACAGCTTAAGTAACTGAAAGTTATGGGAGAAGCTTTAAGTAACATGAACTTAAAACTATTGTTTTCCCCACCCCTCTTAGAACACCCACTTGCTACTTCTGGACTTTCATCCAAACACAATTACCCACTACATAAATAAAACGCTGCTCATCTAACACTGCTCAACAAAATCTGAAAACCTATTTCCAACCAGCAAATGAATGAACATTTCCAAAAGAGAAACTAAACATTAATTTGACTTTTAGACGGTAACAGTAGCATTTCACATCCTTAACTGCCAACAAAAACCATGAGAGGAAATCCCCAATCACCCCCCATGAAACCTGAAAGAATTTCTGTCCTTTAACAAAAACATTCTCGTCTTTCAAAATCCTCTCACACACAATGTGGAATGTTTCTCATGTACAGCCTAGTACTGAACACTTTATTTGCAACAGTTTAACAGTCATTAACTGAGCAACACCTGAAACCTTTAAATGCCACAATTTTACATCTATTGAAATGACAGTAAATGCAACAGTTGTTTTACTTGTAAGCACATGACAAAGTGATATACATCACAGATTTGCTGGTTCTCCTCATGTTCACCCATGTCCAGGGTCATCATGCACCTGGATCTGAATGCACTTTTTCCAAGAAAGTGGAATGTAATGAGGAAATATAATGCATAAAACAAGGAAAGGCAAAAGAGTGATGTTCCCTCTTTAGCTTTGTAGCTGTAAAATATTTTATATTCCAATATGATATACATTCCAAGTTACCTGAGTTTACACTTCAAGAGAAGTACCTGAAGCTAGGCCATAGGGTGGGCACTGTGCAACTGCTGTGGCCGTTTTTTTTTTTTGCATTGTGTGTATTACAGAAGTTAGAAACATAAACACCTGGATCAATTGTAAACATAATCCTGAAGTACAGTATTTTCCATAGGACACAACACAGCAAGACATTTTCTATTCAGACAGGCAACATTTTTTTATATATAGAGAGAGCTTATTTATACTGTAGAATTTGAAACAGAACACAGGACACAGTACTAATCTGGTCAAACATACTATGAAATGCATAGTCTCCACTGAAAATGCTTAATGTAATATGGATTCTGCAGGCATTACTGCTTTCTCACCAAAAAATGCTGAATATGGATTCTGTCCCTGCCAAGAACAGTGTTGAGATATTTTGTGAATGCTGCTAAGTATTCCATGGTGTTCTGAAAGGCTGCCACCTCATGCAGATGTATCTGAACTAGGATCTCCTCACTCCTTGTCTCGGGGCAGAGGCCTGCTCCACCTTGCTCTAAATTAACACGTAGCTCTGAGGAGAGGAATGCTCTTCAGTCTGAATTTCTTGCAAAAGCGGCTGCTGCTGCTGGGACGGTTGCTGTACCGGGATCTCTGGGGAGTCCATTGTGCTGGTGTCATCTGACAGAGATGAGAAAGAGACCCGGGACGAAAGCTGCTCAACAGTCAGGGTGCTCAAACCTGTGCTTTGACCAGAGTTTGGAGAGTTCTTCAGCGTCAGGTCTGAGGCGGGAAGGAGGGGGCCCAGGAGCTTTACAGGACAGAAAGCTGATCCGGTTGGGATGAAATTAACCTTGTTTTTGTCAGGACATGAAAAGAGAGGGGCTGAGACAGGCTGACGAGACCTACAACGAGAAAAAAGATTATATATCTGGCCAGCTGAGATGTTTTTCACATCATGAATTTTGTGGTTCTATACATTGCTAAAATGTGAATGACAAGGAATGGGATTAACTGGACAGAAAGGCAAACATCTTCCATATTGGTAGTCAGCTAACTGATCCACAGCATTAAAAATAGTACCATCACAAAAACTGACTTGGTAATTACTGGACAAACATGCAACTTCCAGCACAAAAAATCTGCAGTACATATGCACATGAAAAAATGCCATGGTAAATTTAGAATGGCACGAATTCTTCTTTGATAAGCAATGCAGCAAAAACATATTTAGTAATTTTAAATTTCTTTGAGAACCTCCATAAAACAGACCCCTCATTTCCCATATTCCATAATTTGTCTGGAGGCTTTTTCCACAACCCAACATTGCTCCCTTTACCACCCAGCAGGCAACGAATGCTGTTAGAGCAAGAAACGCCCCCTCCTTAATTTTTTCATCCACAGGAGCTTAGCATGCAACCTCAACAGCATGTGCTATGCTCAAATACTGCTGGGTCTAGAGGAAAAAGACATGATGTCCAGGAGTTTAATTTGCAATTTCCTGCTCAGCAAAAGTATTGAGCAAAATCTATGCCATAAGCATACTACCATCTACAAACACTTTACATATGTTTCACTCCATTTTCTATGTTTTATACACATCAAAATACAACCTATGCTTGAAACTGATAATTATGACAAGGGGAGTTTTTGCTGAAGCCATGAAAATTTAAGATGTTTAAAAAATACACAGAAAGAGGTTTATATAAATGCTTAGGAAATTAATGTACCTTATCCTTCCTGCTTGGATTTTTGTTGCCTTTTATAAATG
Organism: Rhabdornis inornatus; assembly: GCA_013397075.1. NCBI lineage: Eukaryota > Metazoa > Chordata > Aves > Passeriformes > Rhabdornithidae > Rhabdornis > Rhabdornis inornatus. Next base: position 50,161 of record VWZS01008712.1, on the reverse strand, counting down.
CACAAAAAGAGGTAAAAGACTCCATTTTCTCTTCACACCAATGTAAACACTTGAACTTCTCTTCTGCACAAACTATAAGAATAGTTTGCTCCTGAAAAACCCATCAGCTGGAATAGTTTATTCATCTGCAGTTGAATAGGCTCAGTAAACAGGTTTACTGCTTTGCAGATACCAGCTGATATAAAAGGCATTACTTACGACATTTCCTCAAAGACCTTCACTCGCTCACATCCCTCTGGGGGCTCTCGTTTGAACATGTAGCTGTTGTTTGGTTTGGGAGATGAGGCATACTTGGGCAACGGTGAGCTACTCCCACTGTCTGAAAATTTAAAGCAGTTATATTACTAGAGATTGAGAGTGCTTTATAATTAAATTCGATTTCCAAACAAGATGCCTTTTTTCACAATTTAGCCACTATGTTGGTTTGCTTCTACCACAACGCTTCCTTTATTGCAGGCTACTTCTAACACCCTTGTATAGCACATTTCTTCTGAGTAACAGCTTTGGTGCAGCAGCAATCTATTGTATAACAACATGTAACAGGAGAATATTTTTATCCAGAACACTGCAACTGGAACAAAGCAGAACTGTGATCCTGGAAACAAATACATTCTTTATTACATAGTTCAAAAACCATAAATGAACAAGGTAATATGCATAATACATGCAGAAGAATTATGAGTGGTAATGATAAAATGCCTTCTCACTGTATAAACAGTGTTATTAAAGATGTGTGAATACAGCTTGTATCTTACTTTAAAACATGTTTCTTCACTGGAATATTGACCTCAGTCTCATGAGCAACTCAGAAGTTGCAACAAAACAAAACACATCTGTAACACAGGTACTGCTACCTCATCATTACAATGTCTTATCTTACTTGCTTCACAGTTGTGAAATTGCTTTAGCATCTAGAATAAGACTTCTACAGTTTAATTCTCTCATCACTACTGGCTATATGATACAGGTGTTCTTCATAACTCCAGCTGTCTGTGTGCATTTTAACCAGACACACTAGAATTAAAGGTGTGAAGATCTCTGATAAAAGGCAACAGGCAGATTTATTTGTACTTCTCAGAAGTATGAGAGAAGGCCCAAGTCTGGTAATGACCAAAGCACAGAAGTTTGAAATATTAAGACTATGAAAGGGTTTACTTTTGAACAGTCATGCTGACAACATGATAGTAAATGCATTCAGGAAATAAAGTAGGTACGGAAATAGTTATCCACAAAAAATTAGCTTTCTGCAGTGGCTTCTATCCTTTCAAAGAGCAACATCTCTCCCAGGATAGTATTATTGGTTCCATATTCCCTGCTTAGAATTACAATTAAAAAATGACATAGCAAAATTAATGAGGACCCACCAACTTACAAATACACCATAATTGGAGAGAAATAGCTGCTCTTGCTTTACCTCTTTTGAAGTCTTTCCACTAATGTGGAGTACATTATTTTAAACTCAAGTTTATAACCTTTCTTTACTTTCCTGTTGTGCATGTGTGTTGCCTTTTGAGCTAACCAAGCTTCAAGCACTATGATCTAACTTCACCAAAGTGGACAGATTTTTCTTTAACAGCTTGCAAAGAGCAACTGCAAAAACTTCTATTATCGTGACTCAAATACAAAGGCTAATCATTAGATGTTTTGAAACATTTCTGCTTCCTCTTACAACAAGAAACAAATCAACTCAAATGTCACACTTCCCTTCGAAGATTTATTATGAAAGATATGAGATGATAAAGATGTTGAAGTGAATCTCAGTAAGCACATTGATTATTCAGCTCTTTCCTCCTGTAGAGTGAATACAGAACTTCTATTTACAGAATTTTTGGTGTTAACTACGAAGGCAGAAAATGCTTAGAGACGATACAGATATTTGCCAAGTTGGGAGCATGATGGTCCTGTTGGCATCTTTCCACTGCTGGCACACACCGCTCATTCCAAACACAGAAATCATTAACAGAACCCAGACAGTTTGTTTCCTCCTTCTAATATTTAAAATTGAAGATCCAAGTTTCTATTTAAAAAATTAGAGACATAAAATGTATTACTGTTCATTCTGCCGAATAGTGGAAAACCATGGCAGTACATCCAAGGGAAGAATCAAACAGAATTCAAAGTTAAGTCAGTTCTTGGAAGATTTAAGTCTTGTCTACTAGCCAGTTCAGCTTTCACTCAAGTTCTTCGTTTAGTTAGCCCTGCCTGGCTGAAACTTTCTACATAAGACAGCTGCTGAACAAGAATCTTTCTTTACCTTCCCTGCTTTTAAAGCTTACAAAGTTAGATTTCCATTTTGACCAAAGGCACAGCACGCCCTATTTGCAGAACACGTGTGGCTGTGAGGAGACTCGCACGTACAAGCTGGGTGTTGGGCAAGAGCAGAAGGGACTGGGAACAGAGCTCAAGTGGCAAGAGGTGGAATTCACAGCTTAAGCCAGTCTCCACTTGTGTATCCTGTAAGCTCTGCAGTGCTAAACTGTCCTGTCAGTAATCCCTGACACACAGCAAATCCATGTGTGTTGTCCGAGTGTTCCATGTGCGCCTTTGCTGCTCTCTGAGGTCCCAAGGCCGTGCCCTCCACTCCCACCAGCAGGGGATGCCCTGCCGCCAGCGTGTCCCAGCCCATTCATCCCATTCCACCCCATTCCATTCCACCCCATCCCCTTTCGCCCCATCCCATCCCACTCTGCTGACAGCGACTGATCACAGAATCTTTAAAGGGAGTTTCACTGCCACAAATGCACAGCAGACAACACAGAGCCTCATCACATGGAATTTCTGGACACATCTTTAAAAACACATACATTCTATTACCTAGAAAACATTTTAAGATTGTCATTAAAACACTAAAAATACTATTTTAACCTTAATACTGGAAATTATAGCTTACACATATTAGAACAACAAAAGAGACTAACTAAAAAACAACCCATAAAGCAAGTTTTTGGGTCACTATAGTTAAACAAGAAACTTTGCCAGTCAGACTTGGGATTACTTTTGATAGGGTCAAAAATTACTAATAAGACTATTCAAGACTTTACTAACAGCTTTCCTTTAAAGAACGATGAATCAGATGCCCAAAATTTAACAAGGATCTTCATGAACACGTTACTTGTAAGAGCCTGCTAGCTCTTATAAGAGCAACAGTGGGACTACTAAATGCTATGTAAAGGCACCTAAATCAAAATCCCTGAAAAACAGGGTATGCAATCTGTATTTGTGCAGAAACCCCTCCAGATTTCATCTGCTTGTATCTTCAGATGCCTTTGAATTTCACCCATCACAGCTGCTGAGGATGCTATGTAGGGCTCTGAATTACAGTTTCATGTATGATTTAACACAAAATCATAAAAAGCCAGGTGCCATGAAAATATGTTCCTTCCCAACCCTTCCTCATCTGGTCTAATCAATACTTTATAGTATCATTGCTCTGTCCAGAGCAATATTGTGGGCCTTTACAGAAAATCAGCTTTCACTTTCTTTTGGAAAATTCAATTATTTAACAGCTTCTTGCAGATAGGTAAACCCAAGAGTTGACAGAGTCCAAAGGGCAGCTGGGAGGGCCTCAGGCCAAAGCACAGCTTTGCACAAAAAGTAAAAGATGCTTTAGGAATGTAAAGCAGTGTTGTGTCTGTACAGAGCATTGGCTACTTTCATTGCTTATGTCTCTCAGTCAAACTAACCTTCCCTTCCTACTCAGTAACACACCCCACAACCATTAATAACACTGATAACTCCTTTCTAATGGTAAAGCCAAGTTATTTCCATCAAGAGGAAAACTAAAGCTTTAGAAAAATAACAAGAAAACATCATTAAGACATCTATATTTGGTTACACAATGCATTTTTCCAAACTTAATAGGCCTCACAAAAAACTGATGATGGTTTTATTATAGCTCACAAAAGCTTTTAAAATGAAGGTGTGAAAATCTTCCCAAGTTTTTATTGTATAGACCAATTAACAGCTACAACAAATGCAATAAACTGTCCCTCACACTTGCTATTCTGTTGTAATTTCTACCTATATCCCTCATTTATCTATAATTTAATGATTTTGAAGTAACATTCTTATTCAGAACAAATGACCTGTAGTATCTGCATTGTATGAGAGCAAAAAGCACCTGACTATACTTCTATGGTCTCCAAACGAATTACTTTCTCTTGGAAAACTGCTACATGTTTTCCTAGTTTTTACCTTGCCCTTAAAGAATTAGGTTGTGATGAGAAGTTCAAGCTTTTATCTTTCATATGCACAGTATTATGTACCTTACTTAAACTCATTTTAAAATGCCATTATGATGACTTTAAAAACTGGCTGTTTATCATCATCACCTACACACTTCTCCTGGAGAAGACTTTTGATACAAGCCTAGCATTAAAGCCAGTCTTAAAACCAAAATCCACAATTAAGTATCTACTCATAAATTTCACTCCAGTCAGCTGTTCAAAAAATCCAAGGCAGGAGATAAAAAGCCTTGAAAAGTATTAAAAAGGCTAGATGCACTATTTCAAACTGTCTTCACTCACTACTGCCAATAAATACACCACTGAAAATTCCCATTACTGTGATAACAGAGTACTGACTGCAAAAGGAATTATTCATTTCCTTGCTTTTTAACTTATATTTGTAATCAGGACATATATGAACCGATTTTCCTGTCAAGATGGTTTTTTGTGTGCTAATACTTTAGTAGATGTTTCTATAGTGATTCAGTCTCAACAACATATTAAAATTCACATGCACAGTGTAAGAAATAGGAGTATGGTGGGGGCAAGCTAATATCACTGTCATTTTTGGAGCATAGCCAACTATCATGCTGAGCTAAGGCTTTCACTTTAATGTGGTTAATTTGCACACACCCACCCCCAATTCAGGATTTGGGCAGATGGATTTGTTTTCCACTATTTCCTTTTAAATCCAAGATGGGCAAAAAAATACTTCTCAGAAATCAAGAAAAGCTAGTATTTTTCCTGCTGACTTCCCCAATCCTATTCCCAAATTACTTTTAATAAACAGATTATAAACAGCTATTAATAAACAGATAGAATTTACAAAAAAAAAGGCTTAACCTTACCTATAACCTCAAAACACTGCTATCTTTAGCTCATTGGTAAATTTATGGCAAATCTTAGAAGTTTTCATATCCTCTGTGAAACTTACTCCTTTTAGCTTGCATGATTTGCCAAAATCCTACATCCTCCATACTGAAGTCCATGTTTCAGCCAGCTGACCAGAAGCACAAGGGTAATTTTATTAGTAAAAAGTTGTCCAAAAAAATCAGTCTTTTTTACACTGGTGCCTATATTCTCATACTCCATAGTCTGTCAGTAACTCTTAGTAACTGAAACTCCAGTTGTACTCCCACTATAAAACCAAACAGCATTTTACAGACTTTGAAAAAAACGCAGAATATTGATAAATGCACAAATTATTCAGAATTTTTGAGCTGTTATACAGCACACACAGAGAAGTAATTACTCTCCACCAGGTTGTTCAAACAGGTATCTGAGCTTCAAACCAAATAGCTTCAAGTGGAATGTAAGAGTTCAGAAGCAGAGTTCTTTTAAAAGCAGTCCAAAACTTCAGCACCATTTTGAACAGCAAGCAACTCACCTACGATAAATATACAGTCTACCACAAACCTTCCTGAAACCTTTCTTAAGTGTAAACATGTTACAGTCTGAAATCTTCCCATTAGAATCTTCATAAATAGTTAACTGTTTGCTGTGCTCCTCTGACGTATTTATGGAAGATGTTTGTGAAGTTTCACAAACAAGAGGGAAAAAGATATGTAAACAAACAAAGCAAATTTTCAGATAAATCCTCAATCCCTCCACAATCATCAAACAAAAACAAAAACTGATGTAATGAATAAAATGAGGGTAGTTGTAAAATCATGACATCACATGCCTCCCATAGGTAAAGGCAGGCCATTCTACTCTCACCTTTATCACGGTCATAGAGCAAATCTTCAGTTGAACAGGGACTGCCATCCTGAGATTCAGGAGGGCAAAAGGGAGAGACACAAGGTGAGTGACTGCTGCAGCTGCTGCTGCGCTCCTGGACAGATGGAGTCTGTGTGTCAATGCTTCGGGTACTGCTGCTGCGGTAGTGAGCAGGCAACGGCGCCCTTCGACCGTCAGGGATATCCAAAGGCTGCAGGAGAAACAAGCAATTCCTGTCACACAGAACACATCAAACTCACAAGTAATGCCAGCCTGTAGCACTCACAAGCAAAGGCCTTAAGAACAAACACGACATTTTTGAAAGAACAGGAAGATCTCACACAAGAAAATAATGCAGTGTACAATGGATACAGCATACATTAATGACACTGGGGCAATGTGCACACGGTTCCAATGTGAAGTTAACATCCACACTTCAGCACGTGCTAATGGAATGTTTTTATGGTTTTTACAATAGTTTTAAAAAAAAAAATCAAACCTCCTTCACTAATTATATTTAGTACCACAATTTTCAGTAAAGGTCACTGCTATTATAAAACAAAAACAAGTACCCCGATAGAGATCACATTTGGATAAGAGAGAAAGTAGAAAATGTCAAATACAATGGCATACTATTGCCGTAACAACCAACTGAATTACAATTATCAAAGGAAACCATCCAAGTTTCGCTACTAAGTTGTAATTCTCCAGCACACCCCTACATTCCATCCTTCTATAGATGATGCCCACACAGGCTTGTAACAAGGCTCCCAAGCTTTGTCTTGAGCCAAAGCTAGTAAGCTCTGCCTGCCCATATCAGCCTAGCTGGCACCGGCCAGAGTGATCCTGCATCCCATTCTGCAACATACTGCATAGACATGTTCACAGCAGTAGACTGGCACACTCCACTTACTCGTCCTTCCAAATGGAGAATTAGTTTTTTTTAATAAATACAGTGCTGCTTTAAATGTAAGAAATCAAGTGGGAATTAGAGTCTTGCTTAGAAACCAAGGGGAAAAAATGTCTGCAAGATTTAAACAATTTTTATTCTCATTTCAGTGAGAACTGTATCCAAACCATAGAGAACAGCTTAAATGTTCTAGCTACAAAAAATTAATGTCTTTTTTCCTTCTCACTTCAAGTGAACATTTTTATTTTATTGCTTCTCTTCCGCATATATTCCAAAACTGTAACAGCTTGTTCCAGAGCCTAAAATTCAACCGAACACTTCTGCTAGCAACGAAGACATGACACCTATTGGCTGAGTATCACATTCTCCCCTTTTCAGCAACAGTCTATCCAGAAAACCACCACATACTACTCAGAGGCAGACATAGCAGAGCAGGAAGATAATTTTCTTCTTATGAGCCCTCCAGTTAACACCATTTTATATTTCAAATAAGAGCAAAGAAACACACTATAAAGAGAACATTACAGTTGCTCCATCAAATGCTGTAAGGTTTGGGCACAGCTGTGTGGTCTTTTCCAACAGCTCAGTTCACATTGCATATGCGTTACAACACGACTTGGTGTTCTATTCCCATCACCCCCAACAGGCCCTGACTCATTCAATGCACAAGACAGACCTGCAGCATTGAAGCATTTGTTACACAGACAGAAGAGAGAAAACAAGACTGAAGCTGTAGAAAGAAAGCAGTCTCATAATCATAAGTAAACCAACAAAGGAAAAAAAAAAACACCAAAAAAAAAAAACCACCAAAAAAACAAAACCAAAAACTGCCATGCAAAACAGCATTTTTATTTTTCTCTCTGCCACAAAAATCCTGTGAGATGTCAGGGAATCAAATTAACTAACCTCTGTCTTTTATAGTATCTGTTCTGGATGCCCAGTTTATAGAGGTCTGATTTGTAAAAGTCCTCTGCATTAACAGATGCAGAAGGAGACTACAGGAGCTGCATTCTAAACTCCTAAACTGGAATGCAACATCCTGAGTTACCTGAAGAACCACATTATAGAACCCTGATGGATTTGTGTTTCCCCATCCATAATATGTAAATAGTATCGTATTTCTTCTCACATAACTGTGATGTAAAGTGGACAAAATTTTGGACATGCTACAAGTCTCAGGAAAAAAATTCAGATTTCTGACCTCAAAGCAAGGTGTAACAGTAAGCATGAGGACACAAATCTAAGGAGGAGAAAAACACCAAACAGCTGCTCATTGAGGGCATACACTATGGTCTATATAACAGGTAAAACAGGGATTCCAGGGAGGGGAAAAAAAAACAGTAAGTGATCACATAATTAAAGACTTCAGGATAACACAGATGTTTTTCCACACCTTGAGGAACAATGTAGTCTCAGGCAGTCAGGAAGTATATCCCACATCACATATTTCAATCTCCCCTGAACTAAAGCCGAGGTACAAACATAATCCGTATTTTTAGACACACATCTAAATACAGACACAAGCAGAAAAAGCTAAATATTTATCATTCTTTACAAGTGCAATAACATTTAAGGCAGAGAAAATGCCAGTTCGTATCTCAGATTACTCTGCTTTTGTATTTAGCTTTCCCTCAATGCTGACAAGTGCAAAAATCTCCATGAAAATATCAACTAAAAGTATTTCTAAACTGAAGTATTTAAAAACTTTATGTATCAAACCTGATCAACTTCAAAAGCACTTTTGAAGTTACTTTCCATGAGTCATACCCAAACTATTCTAAAACTGATGTTCTCACAACCTTACAAGATAAGAAAGAAGGTAACTAATTTGGTACAGCTGCTATCAGCTTCCATAATGCCCAATGCATGGAAAACAACTAGAAATTACTGCATTCAATATGCTATTTCTTGAGGGGCTTCTTTCAAGTACGTCCAGTCATGTATTAACCTTATGCCAAATGCATTCTGACAGGACACCTGTCCACCCCTATGGGACGTGTGCTCTTGGACACAGTTACATACTGTCCTCACCTCCCAGCAAAGGTATGAAAATGCTCCATTTGACAATAAGCATGCATTTCTCAATACACTGTTAACATTCACCAATTTGTTTACAGTATTGATCTTTTGGCTGGAAAAAAACCTCAACTACACTCTACTTAGAAGAATCAGGAATGCTACCAGTCTATAATAATATTACCAATGGGAGTCTCCTCACAAGTTGTACATCCATTTGGGAGGCAACTTCTTGAGAGCAAAGCATTCAATGCTATTGATTTAAAAACTTTCCTCCAGACTGGAACATTAAGGCCAACATAGGAAAGTGCTTCTTCCTGCTGGCATCAGTGAAGCCATCAGTGCATTAGATAAGGTGCAAGTGCAAAAACCATAATGTATTCTAGGGAAAGAACACTTGGGAAAAAAACATTTTCAGATGAAGGCTATGAAGATTTAAAAGTAAGAATCCTCTGCATCTGTGAAAAACAAAGTAAGTCATTTTATTACAGGTTCAAGTTTCCAAATAGGTATATAAAACTACCTTGCCATCTCCTTCCAGAAGCACTAGAAATCAAAGGAACACAGTAATCAGTTTACTTATGCTGTGTGATAGTCCGTCAAGATTTTTTTTATTTCTAATTACTTCTGTATCCTTGATTGTTGTGGTAAAATGTTTTTCCTAACAGGAGGCCAATGAACAAGTCTGTGTACTGCAACAGGGCAGTTTTCATGATTTTCACTATGGTATTCCATAAGAGGGAACACCTCTTATCCCCTAATCCCTACAGAAAGTCCATAATGTTATGATACCTCAGTCTCCAATGACTGTGCTGTGGAATCACAATAGGACAAAAAAAAAAAAAAAGCCTGCAACAACTTCACAAAAAGCTGATTCCATCTTACAAGTTATGGTGAGAACACAGACACACCATCACACCTTGTCAGAGTTAATCAGCAAGTTACAAAAGAAGAAAGGAAAATATATCCAAGAATTTTAAATAAATGCATTAGAACATGAATTAACAGTTTATTAATAAATTTGAAAAGAAAGAAGTGATTAAGAAGTGACTCAAAAAGGACAACCTAGTTTTATGAAAGCAAAAAGGAAACACCTCCAGCTACCCAAGCAAGATGAATTATGTGAAAAAATACAGCTATGGCTAAACTGCAAAGAATGATTTTTTTTTTTTAATATTTTGACCACTATGCAAACTCTAAACTCTCTAAACTTTATGGTCAATTGGATTTTTAAAAGATAACGACACAAATACATTACTAATCTTCAATTATCTTTATGAAACACAAAAATAACAGGACAATACAAAAGTGGTTTGGGTTTTTTTACTTTTATAGCTACAATTTTAATCATCATTAAGATGTAAAAACATAATTTAAAAAAAGGTTTCAAAGAAGAAACAGAACTAAATCAGCATGAGTAAAGACAGAGGACATATTCCAAAGCAACAAACTATCTTTGACTGTGCTTTTAAAATAGTTTATAAAAATACAAAAGTTACAGCAAGAAAGAGTGGCAGAAAACTGAAAGAAAAACAAACAGGTTCACTAGCAGAGAAACCAGTGAAGTTTGGTTTCCTATGGTTTATCTTTTGTTCAGTAATTCCTCACCTTTAACCCAGCTGCCCCCACTCCCCCAGGCTAAAACAGCTAAATTGTTGTATTAGGAGAAAGTTCACCAGCAGTAAGATTGAGTAAATTATGATCTTGTTATGATCTTCCATAAGCAAACTGAGATCTTGTAATCTCAAAAGACAGTGCTAGGAGTCCCACTCTAGGTCCCACAAGGCCAGACTTCACAGAAATGAACAGTTACATAGCAGGAAACAACTCTCTGCCCACAAAGATGGACTTGACTTCAAGGGCAATGTCTGATTTATGACTTTCTTTTGTGTCTGAAGCTCTCCCCAGCTGAATGTTTGGAGGAAGGGCTCACTATTGCCTTGGTTGCATAAACTGAGGAGCACCTCTGGCCCAAATCCAACAATGCACTTATGTATGTGCTTAACTGTTTTGCTGGATCAGAATCAGTGCATTTAGTAACACAGGACAGCTCTGCATCCCAAGCAATAAGCTGTTAAAACCCAAGGACAACATTTACAAGGATGATTTGTCTGATAGATAAATGAAATATCCTCCAACTACAGGAGATTACAACCCTAGCCACAGCAACATCAGTGGTGGCACTACAATACACACTTTTTTGTACTCTCTTTGGAGATGCTGCAACAAGGCTTATTGAGCTGAGCTGTCACTTTGCACGTTTGATTTTTTTTCCTCCTTATTTCCCTGGTAAAATGCACCCCTCCTCTAAAGGGACAAGACAGCCTTAGGAAAGAAAACTTAGTATAGAACTACTACTACTACAGTATTTCGTTCTTAAGACTGCTTTGTCCACACAACTAGGTGTCTGGAGAAGCCAAGACTACTCCAACACTTTTAAGTTTACTATTGATAGGAAGAACTGCAAATATAAGCTTTCAGAATCTTAAACCTCTGATGGAAGTTTTCTAGCTTGACTCGTATACTGAATTGCTATTACATTACCATTCATGAGAAAAGCATCTACACCTTGGAGAAGGTTAGAAAAAAACATGAAGTACTGTATTCCACAGCAGAAAATTTTCACTGGCTATTTAGGAAACAGTGGCTGGAAACCAAGTATTCCACATTTTAAGTGTCATCTAAGTACTAAATTTCTCATTGAAATGTCCAATGCTCCAAAGCAAAGCTGCCCCATTTGTCAGTATTTCCCATACAGATATCTCCCATGACAGATCACAGAGGTTTCATGGCAGTAAAATGGTCCATGTTCAGTTTATGGGAAAAAAAGCATTTAAACCAAAAAGGAGAGCATAGCACTGGAAGCTTACATCTTGCCCAAGAAAAAGAGTGCAAAATGAAGCAAACGTAAATCTCCTGATCTCTAATTACTTACTATTGCAGCCTGAAGTGTCTGAATGTTCTAACACTTCTATTTCTAAGAAAAACTTTCAAGTTCTCTACAGAAAGGGCATTCTAAACAAAGTAGGTTTGGCCAGAAGCCCTTTCAAAATAAAAAATAAAAAAAAAAAAAAACCCACCATGTGAAAACACTGAAACAAAGTTTTCAAACAAACAGCTCTTTGAAGAAAATTATTTGTAATTTCAGCCACAAGGAAAGTTCCTCAAGAGGAAGGTTTTCCCTGTGTTTATAGATTACAAGGAGATAACAATCATAAACATGTTACTATATGCTTACCTTGGATACTTCTTCTTTTCCACTGTTCTCCTTAATGAATACTTTTTCCAGTTCAGGGCTTATTCCTTCTACATTACACGGCACACGTGAAGCAGTTGATTTTGGCACTGAAATGTTTGACAGTGGCATAGGGACAGATCTGGAAATACAAGCCTAGAAGGTAGACAGCAACATGATTTAAAGATGGAAAACAGAATAAAGGCAGAAGTCCGAGACCAAAACTAAAAACACTACTAAGTAAGAAGCTGTGTATTAATTTTGCCATCTAGAAGATCATCTTTACTTGGTGAATTTAAATAAAAACAAATGCCTGCATAAATCAAAAGCCAATAAAATAATCTCTACTTAACTCAAAGAAGAGTTGTGTAATCAAAGCATTCTATGACTTCACTTGGTAGTAAGTAGACAGGCGTATGTACTTTCCAGAGGCACAGACCATGGTTTACACTGCAGAGGGATGGGTAGTGCATGGGGCCCTGATGCTAATGTTTTAACTGGGATCCAAAAGACATTTCATAACATTCCTAAAGCTTAACGACTCAACTGAAATATTCATTTAATGCACTTTTACTCTTTTGGTTGGTGTTACTGAATGAAAAATAAAACATTCATCCTGAACCTTTAATTCCATTAGCTTATAGCTTTTCAGAACTTTATGTCAGAGGTCTTAAGAGAAATCATCTTGAATTTAAGAAACAAGCATGCAAGTAAGTACGACTGTGATTTTCAGAAAAGCCTGTCGAGTGGAGCTCTGTTACCAACATGAAACATTCACAAGAGTGCGCACACGTCTTGCACAGTCAACCTTAAAAGCTTCACCATGGCTGCAGCTACACTGACAGCCATGAACAGTGCTCACATGTCAATCCATGTGTTCCTGCTCACAGAATCACAGGATGCTTAAGACAAAATGTAAAGATTTTTTGAGTTTTTATCAAGTGAATCTTGCACAATGTGCAGCTCCCAAGGTGCAAGTCATTTGCCTGCAAGCATCCTCTGACTGCCAAAACACACTGCCTGCAGAATGGCTTTATCAGAGAACATCTTTCTGAGAAACCAAAATGTCACATGAGCAATGACAAAGTGAGCTCCAAATACTAAAGAATGTTTCTTCACAGCACATGTCCTTGGTGGGTTTCAATCTGTGTCAAAGACTATCTGCTATGTGACTATAATGGCATGGGTATTTGCAACAGCTTACTTTGAGATGTAAAGCAAAACCCTTTTCTATGCAAAATGTAGTAGGATCCTTTGTTACAAAGGCTAACAGGTTCAAGAAGAGCATCAAATTCCTATTGTGTTCATGCATTAAGTTTTGACCACAAGATTTTATCCCCACAGAAGGAATGTAAGGAATCAGCCATCACAGCTCAACCAGCTGCTGTAACTAGCTGCTATAGAACACCAGGTAGTTAAAAAGGTACTCAGGAAATACCAGGACAGAACCAACATTTCAGATGTTCAAAGAGTGGCCTGTTAGTAACAGGGAGTCCAAATTAAGGATCTACTACTATAGGTGAAATTTAATCAGGACTCAAATATCTGCTCTTCCAAATAAGCCATAGTTAAATGCTTTCTACAAGGGCCTTCAGATTTATGAAGATACTGACTGAACCTTACCTGAGCTTTAGAACTGTAATTGGGTTTCAATTTCGCTGACAGGTTGTAATGACTAGATCATGACTGCTTTGGGCTTCCTCCACTCCACCCTGCTTTGGTACTTTCTTTTTCTTTATTTTCTATTATTTTTTTAACCAGCCCAGATGGAATTAGCTTGCAAAATTGATAAGCAAATACCTTCCAGAGGAGCCTTGAAAGTTTACCACAAAAAAATTAGACTTGGAAGCAAGTACATATCCCTGGAAGCATAGCCTTATCTGGCCATGCCCACAACTTTTACAGCATCATAATATATTTCAGCTGTTATCCTGGCGCAGCCCTTCTTTTATTGTATGACAACCATCAGATAAACTCAGGTGAAGGTACAGCAGTATCAGACTGTTCAGCATTTCAATGTAACACACAAGAGAACAAACACAAGACAGATGGGAAGGCTCAGCAGGCTATTCAGCCAACCCTGATAGAGGCTGTTAATGTAAGGAACTACCCATTTACCTGAGTCTGACTGATTGCTATATGGTTGCCATGGAGAGGTGACTGACGTTCCTTCTCTTTGTTGTGACGACTGCTCTGCTTACTGCGCTGAAGCTGCTGCCTCAGTTTGGCAATCTGCTGGAGAGAAGTTCAGGTGAAGTGAGAATGAGTTATTGAATGGGCAACTGCTCAAATCTTCATATATAAAGTGAATAATGGACATTTTAATCCTCTTTGGAGGATTTTACAGGCATATGGGATTGCCTTTCCTTGAAGACTGAGCATTAAAGCTTCTTTCTGCTTATCAGATACTTCCTCCAAAGTATCTGCCCTGTTCACCAACCTGAATATGACAATAGGCTTAGTTTATTTACCGAATTTCCTCATTTACACACAAGCACTGTAATATCTGATGCAAACAAAAGAAGTCAGAATGACAATCTGTAGCATCTTCTAACCTATAACTGGTTGAAAGAGGGAACTTTGAAGCCTACAGTTTAATTTGTTTGATCTGAAACCAAAACAAAACTTTTTAGTGATAATTCATCATAAAAGTAAAGAACTTTCACAAACAACTGGCACTCAAAATGCACTGTTCATCTCGGAGCACTTATTTAATACATTTAATAGCATTTCCCTGCAGGCAAAATTACCACAGATTCCTTCAGGCAGACAGAATTATCTTTCCTGCTGTCTGCTGGAAAGATGTCTAATCAAAAGTTACATATTTTAAATGTCAAATGCAACTAAACCCATTATCCATTTGACCTGCTCCTTAACAAGAAACCAAAGAATTTCATTTTGGGATTCCTCTACTTTATTTATTCCTCCTGGGAAACTTCTACATGAAAGAGAGTACTTACCTCTTATAAACATTGTCTCAGAAGTTTAGACTATGTGCAAATTCATACAACAGGTACAGACACTTCCTTAAAACTGGATAATTTGTTCCCTTAGGCTCAAATCCCACTGCTCCTCATGCTCAGCACTCTGGAATATAAGGCCATGCATGGCCCCATTTCATTTTTAACTCACCTAGAGATACAATTTTTAAAAACCTGAAGGGCAAGTAAGGAGAATGAATGCACATGGAATTCATACATCAGCTGGAAACTAACCTCTCCTTCTGAGTAACAACTTACAAGTACATGCAGTCTGTGGTTATTTCCAAGTAGTTAAATATATCACTGGTACTCTTGCAAAGCAACTCTGTGGCAGAAAATCACTCCACATCACTCTTCACAGCGTCAGAAATGACAGTGCTTGGTGAAGAGGTTTGGATGGAGCTCTGCTGCAAGCTTTAAACTCTTCTTTGGGCTGTTTCTGGTAGCACTCACAGAAGAGCAATCTATCTTTAAGGCTTCATATCAAGTTTTGCCACAGCTCATTACCCATATTTAGAGCACTGCTACTCAGAAATGGCTGAACACTTTGATCTTTAAACAATAGACATACAGTTCAAGACTTCCAAAAGGGTCTGTGTGTTCAACATACCCAGAAAAACAGAGCCCTAATACTACTGCATTACTTACTGGGACACTAAAACTCTTGATCAAACGTGCAACTCGAGCACCATGGTGCAAGAATCTTTGGAGTCTGAAGAGGTATTTCATCTCTTAAAAAAATAAATCCATTTGTCTAGAAATTTCCCCTTCTCCTTGCAGGAGTAATAGCAACTAGGAAATCTAACTTCATAGGTGAAAAACCATGCAGGTAACTACTCTGGCAAATATACACACATTACAAATATTTGTGTCTTACATGGAATGTTGAAGAATGGGGAGAACTGGGAAATAATCTTCATCTTCCCCTTTAAAAACAGAGGAGAAAAAATACACCCTGATCAGAAGACAGCTGTGGACAGAGATGGCTGGCTACAAGAATAATCAGAAAGCAAGGAGAGTGCTGTATATTAATCTTTCATTTCTACTGCCTCTTCTTGATTCTGTGAACTTCCTCCTAAGGCAAAAAGTTAAATACACTATTTTGTTTAATATAAATGAAATATGGTTTCTGAGCGTTCCTCAAGAGCACACTATGAAAAGAAAATATCTACAAAATACCACCTCAGAGATCTGGCTGACTGATTCCTGTCACAAATAAGCTTGCAAATCTTTGAGGACATAGCCTCTCACTATAAAATTTAGATAGTGAAAGCTCTAAATGGGAGAGTGTTGATAGGCTGGTATGTCTCTAAGCTAGCCAAAAACCTTGAAACTCTGAAAGGAATCAATGGATCCCTAGAATTTCAGGTTCCCTCAGCCACCTCAAAAGAGTATGTATATTTTGGCAGTCAGTAGGTTCTTGACACTAACAAAGAAAAGAGTGCTTGGGTCACTGAGGAGAAACAGAAGATGAAAAATTGTTGATTTGACTGTGTATCTGGAGCTGATACAATCTCTTAAGCCAAACAAGCAATGCAGTGAAGAAACAGATGTGCCTTCTTAGATCGTATGTCCTTAGCCCCAACCTTGAAGGACCCTAGCTGTCCATGATGTGGTTATCTTTGGACAAGAAAACGAGAACGTAAGAACAGGTATATAAAAAGCAATCTGCCATTTCCTATTTATCCTGCAGACCTGGGAGACAGACGCTTGCTGGCACAGACAACCAGCAAGCTGGCACTGTCAACGAGTATGTGAAATCCACTGAACTGAACGATGCTCCATCTCTTCACCAAGGGGAATCCACAGTGATTCTACCACTTGCTAATCCTGAAATTGCAATAGCTTTTTTTCTTCTGTAAGATTATCCTTTAATTACCAATTATTCTCTGTCTCAAGCTGAAACAAAGCCACTGCTACTAACAGCAACAGACATCTGTAGCTGTACTAGTTTCCTCGAGGTTTATCTACACATTCTTCTCAGGCAGCAGAGAAGCACCATCAGAGCACCAAACAAAAGCAAAATGATCTACAGACAAGTATGAGCTACACTAATTCTTGCAAAACAAATATAATTCACGGAGTAAGAAAAGAGTCAAACATATGCCTTGATGGCACTTGTTTTATCAATTATCCTAAAGAAGCAGCAGATCCTGTCTCTTGGGCACTCAACTGATGCAGCAAATATGAGCTAGTGAGTCTGCTGTGCAAAGAAAATGGTGCCAAGTGAGTGGTGTCAGGAAAACAGGCATTTGAAGATCCAGCATTAGACCAGATCTGTGCAAAGAAAATGGTGCCAAGGAAGTGGCAGGAAAGCAACTATGTGCTGCACTGGGGATACCAAAGGGCAGTAACAAAACACTCCCATTTTCAGCAGGCAGCTAAGAACAGAAACGGTTTGGGGCACCACTTCCCCCACATGCCCAAGTACTGAGGATGAATGTGACTGGGGTATACACAGTCATATTAAGGAACATATGTAAATCATCACAAAAAGATCTAACCTGTATCCTAAAGTACACACTTGCTGAAGACATTTAAGCCTTAGTCTTGCATATATGTGCACTTAGATCCATAACATGTGAATTATTTTAGTATACCAATTCAAATGCTCTTCCTGCCTACCTAACTTGAAGATGGGCAGAACATTCTCATTAGAAAATACAGCTATTTTCTTAGAGGATACAGCTGAAAGCAAAATGTATCAAAAAAAAAAAAAAAAAGGAATTCATTAAGGAGTAAACTCAATTTGAACGCCACTCCCAATGTCTGAATGCCATTTGTTACTTAAAACTGTTTTGCTACATTTCAATGTGTAAACATATCTGGTAATAAATTTGAAAGGATATATTTTAATTCACATTGGCAAATACTCTCATGTGACTGCATGGAGGGGGAAAACACAGCACAGATCTGTGCACATTTCAAAAAAAATTAAGAAAATTTTAGCCTTTGCTCTTCCAGTGACTGTTCTCTGCAATGTTGCTGATGCAGTGGAAAGACTCATTTCTTCACCTATTTTAAAGTAATTTAGAAAAAAACCCCACCAACAAAAAATACCGAGAAAGCGTAAAAAGCAGTGCATCAGAAATCTACACAAAGTCATTGAGGGCACAAAGTTTCAGTCTGGTCTTCATGTTTTACTGTCAGTCAAAGGAAAGATGACCATCCAGGATTATCAAACAAACAAGTCAGGAAAACCCCCTGTATTTTTTTGCTTGCTAAGTATTTCTATAGCCCGAAGCTGTACAATGAATAGTATGAATTTTGTCTATGCCACTTGTGATATGCATGCAGTCTAATATAACTAATGGCACAAAACTGAGAAATAACCAAGTTAGATCAGTTCTTCACAACACTTGGATAATCTGAATATCCTGGTAATTTTTCCCTTTTGAAGGGACCTAGATGCAGACTGATATGAAGGAACCTGACACATCCCACTGTACCTCTCCAAATGCTCACTAACATTTACCAGTCAATAGGCTGTATTTCAACAGCTCAGCCTACACAACACGGTAACAACTTCCTATTGCTGATGAAGCCACAAACTCCTTGTTAATGAGTGAGCTCCATCTCATTAAATGTTTGTTAATAAATGAGTTAACTAGTAGGTCAAAGAGCAAAACAAGCATCAGAAATTCACCTTAAACCTTTGAACACAATCTTCCAATTGGTATATGAAAGCACATTAGGCATGCAAGCTCTCATATTCAATTCTCCTTTTTTCCTAAGCCCTTTTCAAGTACTCTGTTACAGCAAAAGGGACGTTCCAATGGGGGGCTGCTGCTGTAACAGATACAGCACAGAAAGCTGCTTAAGGGAAGTGAAAAATCAGCTGTCTGAAATACATCTTAAAAAACCTATACAAAGCGAAAACTACTTGTTTTAAATAGAGGGTTTTTTCCCAGTTCTGGGTAAATTCCAGTTCAGGGTAAGCTACAACTAAAATGGTCCCTGAACAATGCCAACAGAATTTCAAACTAATTATTCAGGTTGAAAAGGGAAAAAACATCCAATATAAAGACTTACAGCAATCTTTATCTTCCAGTCAAGACATGTATTTATTGAAATAATGTTAAAGCAGTGTGACGTCATCTTAGACAAGTTACACTTAAGACTTCTTAAAATCAAGTAGTAAAGCCCTTCAGAATAAAGAAATTCTTTTAAAGTCGATTTAGTTGTGAACTTACTAAAGGAAAGTTTATATTGAGAGAAAGGAACTTCTAAATTTCTAATAGACTCACTACAAGAAAGCAAATATATCTACTTCAGTGCTAGACAGACTTAATCCTGACACATAGCTATTTCAATTAAGGACAAGTAAGTTTCACTACCCAAAGTGAAATCCTTTTTGTAAGTGGTAATTCTGAATTCATTTGCTTGCTTGAGATGTTAAGCCTGTACACTCACTTTAGTTTTTATGATGTAGATCTTTAAAAAAGAGCTACCAGTTGTATTAAATAAATTAATTTAATTTTAATAGCACTCAAATTAACCAAGGAAAAAATATTTTTTAAACTTAAACACACAATCTTATTTTATTAAAACGAGCAAGTATCACACAAGTGCTTTGTTAGTTTACAGTACCAACATATTAACATATTTCTGGAAAAATGCCAGAAATATTCCATTAATTTCTGAAGCAAGAAAACATGAATCAAAATTGCTAAAACAAGTAATGGAAACTACAAACAGCTATCTACTTGTTTACTGCAAAATGCTACGGGAAACAATTCAAAATTCTGAGTAGAACAATGTTACCTACACTACAGATAATAAATGCCCAGGAGAAGGTGATATTTTTATTTCCATTACTTAAGCTCTTGCTTTCAGCTGCCCATAGTTTTGTCAAATGTCTACCATGCAACATTCTGCTCTTCCATCTCCTTGCCATCAGAGATTTCAGTAAAAGCGTTAGGGTTGCTAAAGAATGTGATTTAAAACAAAAGGGGAGTGGAAGAGATTTTACCATTTTGTGCGCCAAAGCACATTACTTTAAGCTTTTTACCTGCACAGTTCTGTTTTCCACTGTTCTGGGTGAAAAAGCCCAACACTTGCCTGAGGGTCCTTTATGCTGCAAATGTGCTTCTCTAGTCCCTTGGAAGAATCTTTACATTTGGTGAAGCTTTGGCAAAAATTTCAGTTTGCACATGTTCAAGAAAGATATCTGGAACTGGCAGCTGCATTTGTTAAGAATTCTGTCTCTCATGGGCTTTACAGTTTGAACAGAACCACCCCAGGGAATTTCTCCTTTCAGGAACTGCAGGTTACTGTGGCACAAAGAAACCGAGTGCACAGATACTGTCGGTATTGAACAAATACTTAACACCCAACCACACAGGCTGACACAAGAGGGAAAGGAAAAAGAAAGGGATAAAACAGAAGCCAAACAATGGAGAACCAGAACTGACAAGGAGCTGGAAGTTAACAGAGTAAGAGCTCAAACAGGGTAGATGAATAGTCGCTGGATGATCCACGCAGAATGACATGGGTTATGAACCCAAGGAACTAGAAAAGGTAAGAAAACTAACCTGAGTAGCTGGAGAAAGGAAAACAGAGGAAGCGGAAGAACTGTTCACTGAAGAAGACAAGGGTAGGTTTCGGGGTGAACAACCATTGCAAAGTTTGGACAGAAACAACTCTTCCACAGAACCTATTTTGCGCACTGAGGCATTCTATCAAAAAAAGGAACTGTGAAACACACTGGCCACACATTTCTTATCTTCCTCTTGTGGTCAGCACACCAAGAGGGTGGCAACCCAGCACAATGGATCACTGTTATCAAATGGCAGAGACTTGCTTACATGCTGAAGGGTTCACTATCAACGACAGCCACAGGCCTGTGGTGAAGAAGAGCTGCTTGCTGCACAAGTTGATAGGAAACTGCCAGAATACGAAGGATAGTGTCTCAGTAAAAGCAAGGAAACATTATCCAGAAAAAAAGATGCCACTCCTGTCTATTATAATTTCTTTGTGCTGGTAGGTAAGGTTTAAGCCAAAACTTTTCAGACACAGAACTCCTTCTGCCCTAATTTCTGGTCACTTAATCTGTGATTCCAAATGCTTCCTCACAGCTGCAGGTGAAGTCATCCAGGCAACTGGAGGCCCAAGTACCAATAGACCAAGGTTTCCTAAGATGTACTTGGTGAGATGGGAACAGAAACCCCTCTTTTGATCAACCTCCCTTTGGCCCAGGACCTCATCTTTAAAAACTAGGCTACTGCCACGAATGGATTGCAAGATTATTCCGTATTTGTCAAATGTGATTTTAAAATTTGAGTAATTAAATTTGCATCACTCCTTCTGGCAATTATTCTATAAATGGATGGCCAGTAGAGTAATATATACTGCCTTTTAACTTCTTCTCCTTCAATAACCCATACATTCCTTCTCATTTTTGAATGCCCTATTCAACAGGGCATCAGGAAAGAGCATGCAAAAAGCTCACAGTATAAGTGACAAGTTCCACCTCATGGGAATATGCTGCAAGATTCATTTTTGGAAAATAAAAGTGCATTTCTTGAAGAGAGGATACATCCTTCCTGACAGGGGCATGAGGCTGAATAGCCCCTTATTAGGTTCTAGACAGATTTAGTTACTCAAACTCTGGACAAAATGGAAGTTACTGGGACAAAAACTGAGATACTGCCATTTCAGCTGAGCTGGAGACCATTTTACTTACTGTATCTACTTTCTCATGATGCAAATCCACGTTTTTTAGGTTCTTTCTAGTTGCAATTGTAGTCTACAGCAAAATATTTATGACTGAAGAGCATTTCAAGTACTCATACCATTACTGTATCAACACTTTTTTGTGGAAGTGGCATCCTCTCCATCTCCAACCTAAGATTTGAACAAAATTTCTAAGCAAGAATATGTGAACATACCAGCTGACACTTTGCCTCTTCCAGGAGAGTAACATTAAAGGTCAGAAAGCTAACTAAGGTAGCACTGAACAGAAAGCAAGCAACAAGAAGCTTGTTCCTCAATGCTCATTCTGGTCCCTATTTCACAACCAATACTTCATGGTATGCTGGGAGGAAGTCCAACAAGCATAAAATAACAATCACTCTTCAAACAACTCACAGATTGGGGGTAAAACCTGTTTCAAAAGCAAAAGAGGAGAGGGAAAGAGTGCAGTTTCCTGGACTTCAGATAGGCTTTAAAAAATGTCTTGGGCTTATCAAAACTTGAAAGGCTCCACTGTGCAAAACTTCTCACCTCTTTCAGCTGATCAGCACTTCCCCACGATGCTGAGCGCTGATGTGATCTCTTTTCTGCTCCCTCTTCAGCCCAACAGCTGGGTGTCTAGAAGGGGAAAAAAAAGAAAATACACTGTACTGAATTCTCCAGGTCAGAAAAACTTTTGGCAAAAATTACTGCTTTACTCTTTAGGCAGTGTCAGAATTATGTGAATAAATTTCAGAATCTGATACACAGCACTAATAACCTCAATAAATAAAAAGCAATATAGAAAACAATGCTTTGTAAACATGCATTTACAAAGGATGAGAACAATGCACATTACTGAAGAAGGAATGAGAGGCCCAAAAAACCTTACTTGGCTGCTCCCACCTGTGCTTTGGCATCCATGCATACATTTCACTTAGTGGACAGTTCAGAAAACCACACGATTAAAAAACCGAAAACAAACTCAAGCAAGGATTCATTTCTCCCACCTGTCTTCCTCAACCACTGGACCACAGAACCAATCCCTTCTTGCTAACTCTGACTTGATAAGAGTTTGATACACCTTTTCTTTTTTTTGGCAACAACTTACATAAGCAGCAATGACAGGCAGGCCTTTTCCAGCCAAATCTCAAAGCTTAGAAGTCTCGGGACTGTCCTTAGATGTAGGAGGTAAAATTAAACCCCAAAGACCAAGAAGCATCAGAAAGCCCAAACTCTCAACTACTATGCTTATTTGCCACAAGGCTACTACAAAAATTGAGGTTATCTACCAGAATTCCTGAACAAGAGAGTCACAGGAACAATGGAAACATCCAAAATTTGGGAAGAGTTTGGAGTATGAACTATATAAAACTCAATGGTATAAGCACATAAATAGAAACTTGTTTATTTTGTTTTTTTTTCTTTTTCCCTCAACAATTCCTACTGGTATTAGCTGAATCTTTCACAGTAAATACACAAGAAATAAAACTGTACCACTGAAAAAAACAATTTGTCCATGGGGTATTTAAGGGAGGGGACTACTGCTGACACTTCTTCTAGGGAGACAAAACCCCAGACCCAGGACAAACGGGATCTGGGATCCATATGCCTGTGGAACTCATCATGCATGGAAACCCTGCTCCTCCACAGCTTTCCTTACTCTTGCTTGCTGCCTAGGATCTAGAAGCTTTTGTAGTACCCACATGGATAATGGAGACTGTTTGCTCAGCTCAGGGAGGAGGCTGGGTATCACTCTGGAAAACTCCATCAAACCAACACCTATAGCTCCTTGCAGGGCAAAGGGAGCTGGGAGCAGCCCCCAGGGCCAGGCCACTCCAGGGCAGGCAGGACTATCAAGCTCAGAACTGTAACTTCAGAGCATGGGCTGCACCTTCATAGCCACCACACAGCCATGGTATCATACAGCCTACAGCCCAGCACCTAACTCCTCAGTGCTTATATTTAATGTACCCAGTCCCTGTGTGCACAGGCCTACATAACCCTCTTGCATTTTCTGCCACCCCTGCACTTTCCATGGTTTTGGTGGGGCTTTTTCTGTTATTTTTATATCACCAGTAATACTTCAACCAAAGGCCCAGCAAGCTGTGTGGGTGACTAGAAAGCAACATGAAAAAAATCAGTCTTCAAGTTTTTCCTGCATGTTCCCAGGAAAGAAAAAATAAGTCCTTATATGAAAAGTTAAGAGTTCTGTATATTTATTACATGACACTGTCATGTAATACCCCTTCTGTTTGGGTCTGGGGAAATAACCAGAAGATAATGTGGTTATGAAAAAAAGAATAAAATCAAATGTGAAAAGTTAAAACAGCTACTTAAAACTATATGAAAGACAAGGCAGCCCCTCAGCCAGGCAGCACTTAACTCTCCTGATCCACAACAGAGCCTCTGCCACATGCATGTGCTACCTGTGTGTGTGCATCTACTTCTCTCCATTTTAACAGAGCCACCTTCTAAACAATTACTTGGTTTTGCAGACTGGGTACTTACCATCTCCCTGAAATTTGTGTGGAAGACGTTCTGGTGGGTTTAAATGTTGGGGTTTTTTTAAAACATTGAAGTGCCTTGCAGATTGCTACTGAACTAGTGAAAATGGGGAAATTTTTTTACTTTTTCAAAATCATAGACTTTCACAATCTGTTGTAATTTACTTTGCAATTTATATTGCTCTTACAATATTTTACTATATTCAAAGTACAGCTGGAACCATACCCTCACACAACAGCAATGCAAAGGGAATTCCAAGGAAATTTATCTTCTAAAGAGTGTCTTCTGAATACAGCACTGCTCCGCAATTTGGGGGACACTAGGATGAAGTAGAACCAGTCAGTTTGGTGGCTTAAATATTTACCTGTAGTGCAGAAGGGTGTAGTATAGGATCACTATAAGCTCATATCCTTTCAACTACAGCTTAATATAATGAAAAGATATCAAGAATCTAAAAAGCCAAAGTGACTTTCTCAATAAAGAGAAGTACACTGTTAAAAAACAGAACAAATATGTAGAACATATAAGCCTGACTGTATTTTTAATAAACACAGACATTGATCCAGATAGCAAGTCTAAAATAGTCTACACAAACTAAGATCAACCCCTAAAGACCTTCATCAACTGACTGTTGAAAAGAGAGGTGGGAATCCTTAGAGCGCAGAAGATTTACTCAGAAATCAAAAATAAAAAATCAGAAAATATCTATTCACTTAATACTAAATTTTGTACTTGTTCAAGAATACTTTGACATTCTCTTCCACTCAAACAGCATCTCCCTTGAGACAAGGACTATATGGATGCTTTCAGCCCCTGGTAAACTGAGTCAAGACACAACCCTGCTAAGTATACATACACAGCATATAGGAGGCAGACAATTTGTGATCCCCAGTTTTACCTGCAATATTAGATTACAAAATTGTATGGTGTTCCTAGCACAGTACTGAAGTCAGACAGTGTTATATTTATGCACTATTTAGAGGCAAATTTAATAAAGAAAAAGCTTTACAAATATAATACAACTTAAGCAGTTACTAGAATATTATTGCAAGGTAGTCTTCTTCAAACCCTGGAAATTGCTGCTTGTAATATGTTGTAATCCACATTATATGAAGAATAATTTTGGGTTTGTAACATCAAATCCTTGTATGCAAGCAAAAGCTTTTAAAAAACAAACAGAAGCACCCCAGACTCATTGCATTCAAACAGAAATTCTGCTTTTCTAAGTTTAGCTTATGCTTAGTTTAGCTATAGCACCTCATATCTCACTTAAATGCTATCATTTAGATCACAAATTAAGACGGGGGCGTGGAGCACCCACGATCTGTCACATTTCATGGAAATTGTTTTCTCATCTTATTTACAACTTCCACAAAAAAGGATTATCAATGGAAGCCTTCATTTGAAGCTGCAGTTGTACTTCTGAAGTGTTAAACATGGAAAAAAATAATATTAAAGCCAGAAAATAATTTAGAATTGTATTAGAAGAAAAATTTCTGAATCACAAACAAAACCACTGTTGCTGCACTTCAAGTCAGAGAGAGAGTAAGAATACATCTCACAGTAAGAGGTGTCAGGCACTATCTCTGAAACTGGTAACATTTCAAGAGCATCACAGAAGTAGTGCACTGAACTTCATGAAGAAGGATCAGTCCTGCAAGGCCATATTAAGAAACTAAGATTTTGGAAGGAGATCCTTGGAAACATTAGATAATGCATGCTGCACCTACAAGACATGGATCCCCTGTTTTCAAGATATTAAGGTTTGTGGTCCATTTCAGTTGACACATGGGATAGGACATGCTCAGAATGCCACATCTGTTTGCTCTCTTCAGTCTTCACATAAATCACAGTTACCACAGTTCTAACTCAGCCAGCCTTGTGGGGATCAGCACTTTTTCCAACACGTTTCGTAATCCTGCTTGCTTTTCCATGCATGCCAGGGACATACACCTACACTCTTTCCACTTAGATCAGAATGACTGCATACCACCTACCTAAACCTAAAATAAGACTGTATTACCTTAAATATCTCACGATTTATTGCCAGCCCTTCACTCCAATTACTACATCCAGCCTGCATTCTGGAATATCTGCATATGTCTGTGCTGTACAGGGGAAGCAGTATGTTTTTGAAGAACTTCCACATTTAAAAGAAACCCAATGGCAGCACTAGAAGATAAGAACTGATGGGTTTTCAGGCATTTCTAAAGCATTCAAAGGCCCTCTAGAAACCTTACAAAGAGAAATTGCCTAAGGAGTTAGAAGTCAATCTGACTACAGATGATGACTCTTAAAACATCAGACATGCTAAGTAAAGTTAGAATGACAAATTCACAGCTCTACAACACATCTTATTCCCTGTCCTTTCTGCCAATGCACATCATTAAAATATCCCATAAAATAAATTATAACTAATACATCATTAAAAAAGCTTCATGGAATTGAGCCTCTTTATGACTCTTAATTTTACAGGAAAAAAAAAATCTACCTATAAGAAAAAAAAAAGTATCTAACGAGAGCTAGTGACATTAAAGCCTTGACCCACCCTTGACTCTCCCAAAATGAGAAAAACATTTTAGCCTAGAAACTCTGCACTATTCTCTAGGTTAGAGAGAAATAAAAATTCTGAAAGGCATTTTGCAAACTTTCTTCAGTTTCATTTACTTCATACCTAATTGTCATAAACAATGAGAAAAACTGGATTCCAAAACTGCTGGATATGCCTAAGTCATCAATTGGAAATCACTGAATAATAAATATGCCACTAGGCAATTTGTTCGTTTCTTTGTATTATTTAGATTGAGAAGGATTACATGACAAACTTCAATTGAAAATATTTTTGTTATGACATCATCATGTTTCTTTTTAATCTCTCCTTTTTAATTTTATAAATATCTTTTAAATTACTTAGCTACTGCCAAATAACTATACTTATCAAGTCTGACAATTATCCAAATGTTTCTGAAGATTCCAAGGTTAGATGTAGCCACTTCAATACTGAGCTTTTCTTTACAGTATGAAGGGTGAAATATTTAAATAATGAAGCATAAAGAAGTGGTGTACAAAATTGTTCCATCAGTGCTCCCAAAAGAGACAGAAAAAATGGGGAAAGAAGTTATGCTGAGTTTTAAATGGCCTTAATGAAAAGTTCAGATTTTACAAATGGAGAGGAAAGTAGGACAATGGAGGAACTCAGGAAGGGGATCACAAAGTAAATCAACACAAGTAACTTCCCATAATACAAAGTTTACCTGCATTTCTGAAATAGTTAAGACACTACTAAATAAAACTGCATACCTCTGATTACCCAAAACATGCTGCTCCTTAAAGATCAGCTAGTTGTATGTATATGCACACATACACACATGTACATACATACAGAATTGAGAGAAATACTGAATTGTACAAATACCACAATGCAGTGTTGCAGTGCATTTTTCCAAAAGCAAACAACCACCTCACTTCTCTTCTGTATTTTCAGTCAAAACACTTGGGGCAAGCAAGAGGGACACAGAAATATGAACCGTAGTTCCTATTCTCCAAGATATGACAGAAATTAAACCGAACAAAATTCTGCTCCCTCCCTTCTACTATTATGAAGAAACATTTTATTCATTAGTATTGTACAAGTTGAAAGAATTTAAGTGGAAACAAGGACTTGGAATAAAGCTCATTAAAGGTTCATCTGATCACTATGAGAGAAACTGTCTCTCTTTTTTTTAAAAACAAGAATTCTAAGAAACTTGGAACAGCCATAATCACCACCTTAACAAAACCACACAAAATTTGGATTTTAGATTAACGTTTAATTAGGAACAAAATATACCCTTGAAAGACAAATAATTATTCCACCTACAATGTAAGTTATACTGACAGCATTGTTCATGAATTTAGAAGCAAAACAAGAGATAATTTATTCTCCAATGAAGCATGCTCATACAGAAAAGTGGTTTATTGATTTTCATTAACTTCTTTTTATTTAACTTAATTTGCTATGCATGCATCCTATCAACTACTTGGAACTCATCTTCAGTTCTTGAAATTAGATATACTTCAAACTACACAGAGCTCAAACAATAAAAACCCAGACACACACCAAAACGTAAGATAATGTTTTATGATCATCTTCAAGCCTCCCTAGCGAGCATTTTAATTTGGAGGGGGGGAAAAACTGAAACAAAAAAAGACCTCCAACTGGAAATCACTGTGCATATCAATATGCTTGTTCAGTTTTACATATTCATAGTCACAAGTAGTGACTCAACTTAAGCAGTGATAAATGCTTGAGTCTGGCACAATTTGAATAAAAAGACAGCTAACATAATTCCTTGCTGGAAGATACCCAGAAATGCAAACCTTGAGATCTCCCTGCTCCTGCCCCTTTGAAATAATCCTTCATTTTGTAACGACAACAGTATGCTTTTCCTCTCTTTCATACTTGATTATGCTGAAAAGGTAAAATTTCATTTTTAGTTTCTGAATGAGGCAAAGGGAGGCAGCCAAACATTCACATAACCTGAACACTTACTTGAGCTCACTAGGAAAGCAATTTTGCTGCCAAATACTTGGACATCAAATATTTATAGAACAGTTTGTTTATCTTTTCTGTAACTAGTTAAAAGGTTTGTGAATGTTTAAATATTCTAAATTTTCTATTCATAAGGGTATTTGTAAAGATTGATATGGATATACATTTTTAGAGAGAAGTTGAGAAATACAGTAACTACAAAGCATGCTACTCAAAATCTCCTGAATGGAAATTATGCTTTTAAAACAGAAAGACTTAAATGTCATAGTATTGTGAAAGGAAGGCATCTTGAAAGTAAATCTAGGATTAAGGGCTTTTTAGGTAGATCTTTTGTGACAGTAAATATGCCTGCTGTGTTTTGGCTAAAACTGACTGTCTCATTTCAAAATAAAAAGGACATAAAGACAGCCTTTTCCAAAGGGTCCTCATTACAGTTCCTAAAAATTTTCTTGGAACATTGTAATCATCAGTTTCGCAAATTCATTAGCAAGATTTCTGAAACATACAAATCCATTTTTTCTTTTCCAAGCATTCTGTGCTTATCTTTACCCCAGCAAAGGGCTTCCTGTGTTGCATGACACCATATTTTAGAGATGAGGAAACTTCTGTATACATTCTTACTTGTCCTGAGAAACTCACTATTACACAAAAGACTAGAATCATAGAATCTATTTCAAGACCCATGACAACTACGGATCAGAATTGTGGCACAAGAGACAAAAAACTGCTTTGACAACCAAACCTATATGGCCTGTTAGATTGAAAATATAACTAAAGAGAGCTATTTTCTTCTAGTCTCCAATTTTGTTTGGAAAACAAACTCAGATGGCTTATTCCAAACCCCAAAAGCACTGCTGAAAAAAACAAGAATGTAACTCCTTTGATTATTATTATTGGGGAGGGGTGGTTAGAATTATGTATTATTAATCTGTTTGACAGTGATTACCTTCATGGGCAACAAGCTCCAGCACAGGGAGGAAGCAGGCAAGAAAGAGCATTCACCTTTCCAGTCAAAGAGCACTAGAGCAGCAGAAATGCCCCAGCAGCCTACCTGCCACAGGGTCCTACTAAGGACAGAGTCCTGAAGAGGATCCAAGGCTATCACAAGAGTATCAGGCCATGAATAATCTCAGTGGCCTTCCCTCAGCCCCATGCACACACACATACACACTGTTTTTGAGACTGACAGATTCATTACCATTATTTAGTAAGATCTTTAGTTTGTCAGCCACTGCTATATGGACTCTTTTTCTTAAATAATACTCAGCACAGTTTTGCATATAGCAGCTTCAAAATAAACCAGATATAAGGCTGAGATTGATATCTGCTTATTTAGCCTCAACAGATCTGCCCACATTGAGAAAATTATTTTGAACAACTCTTTTCTAAAAGCATACAAATATTATCATTGCATACCATGTTACTGCATTAGCACTGATTTAAAAAAGACTACTGTAACTTATTTTAGGGTTCCATATTTATAATGAAATAAGTGAATCCACATTTCTTCAGAATTAAATTGACATCAATTACACGAAACATCTCTGTTGTCTCGTTTTACAGCTTTTACCTGAGTAGATTTATCTTTCATACATGAAGGGTAGTGTACATGGGGATCACGTGGCCACTGTCCTGTGAGGTAAGGTCCTGTTATTGTGTCCAAAGAAGAAGTTCGCCTTATGGTACCAGAAGTTCTGATTTGCTGGGATTTTGGCCTGTCCACTGTAGAAAACCAGAACAAAATCAACAAAAAAGTCAGGCTAAATTTGATGTGAAATGTTAAAAGCTAGCTATGACACACAATGGCAAGAACACATCAGAAATCTTTGTCTAAATGCCAAGCTGAAAAGAGTACCACCACATCAAAGCAAATACATCAGATAAAAGAGAAAAACAAATAGAAAAGGGAAAATTTATCAGTTACAAAAACCCCAACGCTTAATGTGTTCATATCTGCAAAGAACTGGGCTACTTATGCTATGTATTTTCATCAGCAAAAAACATCAAGCAAATTTAAATACAGTGATGATGCAACTCAGGAAAGCCAGACATGCAGAAATAGAAAATATAGTATAGCACTTTTGAAGTCAGCTTGCTTAGCTTTCTCAATACTAAAACACAAATAATGAGAAAAATTGTGGTTGTTAAGAGGATGCATATCCGATTTATTCTCTTTTCCCTATTATTTACAAGATCCCACTGCAGGCCTTAGCAAGCTGAGTGCGACTGTGTCTCTTCCTCTGGGTCAGAGCAGCTGCCTTGTTTGTTTTCACTCATCACTGTGCCTGCAGTCCTCGACTCCTCCCTGTACTTCCCTTGCCATACACCCAGATCATGGAACACTTTTTCTTGTATTTCATTTGGAGAGCGAAGTGCAGGGTGATTCACAAGACTGATGTGGGAAAAAACAGAGTTTTACAGCATGCTCTCTGGATTGTTTTTGTCTGCTTTGTCCTTTAGGCAAAATTACTTCATATACTCATTTTCTAGACTTCACATTAGCCAGCCTAAGCCCTACATGGCAGCTACTGTATGTTTTGCTCACCTCTACTAAAAGAAATTCACAAGTGAGATAACTTCCAAGTTAGTCACCTGCTATGACCCACCAAAAGCCTACTCATTCCTCAGAACATGAGAGCATACCTGCTGGCACACTTTTGAGCCCAAATATGGCCACTGGCCTTCACAAGTAGTTTCTATTTGTGTATCACCTAGAACTGATGGATCTCAAAAGGCAGAGTCCACCATCAACATGATATATAGCTTTTAGCCCAATCAGAGTATAGCTTCCACTAATACAGCATGGTTACAGTATGATATATGAAGACAATAATAGACCATTTTAGACAAATATAGACCTGCTGAAATACTGCATTAGCTACCCATTTTAGGTGAAGAGTTCTAAATAATGTTGTGAATTGGACATGACATAATATATCACACTGCCTTTTATACTACAATTATTTTGACTGCCTTATCTATAAATCAAATCCCCACCATTTCAAACAGATCTAGCCTTACAGGATTCCAATTGTAACAAATCTACATTTTAAGAAAGATTCTTGAACTATTAAAAGTAAAGAAGTCTGAAATCCAAAACAGAGATAACAAATTTTAAAAATTAAACTAGTGTTTACATCTGCACTGAAACACCAGTATACCTAATGGGTAAATAGCTCCAAAGAAATCTTCCAACCTTCCCTGTCATGCTATGGCACTAGGCTACTCTCTCAGCCCAGGTTTGGAAAGTTTCTCAAAAACACCTTTTAAAACAAGTCAGAAACAATGCACAAGATGACGTTTGAAGATGAGGAAGTAAGGACTAAACACAAGAAAACACAAGCCCAAAAGACACAACAAAATATATACAACCAGACAATTAGCTATGGTTTGTAACTTGCTCTACACCCAAAGGCAACAGAAATTCCAACATTAATAATTAAAATAATGCTATTAGAACTGAAGAGAAACAAACACCACCAAAATTTACTAGTTTTGTTTTTCCATGAGCATCTTGGAAGTGGACTGCAAGACACTGTCAAGACTTAAAGCTGAGAGAAGAAAAAGTTTGAGATGTGGTTTCCAAAGTCCCTACTATCCATCAATGTTTCCTTGAATTACAGGAAACAAACCACTTCACAATGGCATAAACCAATTCAAGTTAACACTAATTTAATGCCATCCCTATTCCACCATTGTCTGTGCTCCTTCCATCTCTTCAGAGATGGATTTAATGCCACCCCTATTCCACCACTGTCTGTGCTCCTTCCATCTCTTCAGAGATGGATTTAATGCCACCCCTATTCCACCACTGTCTGTGCTCCTTCCATCTCTTCAGAGATGGATTTAATGCCACCCCTATTCCACCACTGTCTGTGCTCCTTCCATC
Organism: Rhabdornis inornatus; assembly: GCA_013397075.1. Classification (NCBI taxonomy): domain Eukaryota; kingdom Metazoa; phylum Chordata; class Aves; order Passeriformes; family Rhabdornithidae; genus Rhabdornis; species Rhabdornis inornatus. Next base: position 17,474 of record VWZS01008712.1, on the reverse strand, counting down.
TCCTTTGAGACGGCATGCACAGATGTGTGAATCCACCTGGAAAAATAATTCACTGAATTAAACATAATGAAAACTAAAGCGCATCCCCTTAAAGTCATAAACACAGGGTTTTCCCCATTGCAGCAGAGTTGGCAGAACATAAGGGGCAGAAATCACCAGGAGAGTTAGAACAGCCACAGCCGTGTGGTCTGTTCAATAACAGTTTTGGCTCCTCACCTTTTATGATGTATCCTTAGATCATAAAAAATAAAAGAGACGGGATCTACAAGCATGACATTTGAAGGAACTTTTGAAAATTAGCATTTGACAAAGTATCTTGTACAGTAATGTACTCAGACATGATGGGATGCCCCAGAGAGCATCACTGTACTGGACCCCAACAGTGGCAGATCAGATCAGCTTAAGCAGTTTTCTAAATATTAGAACTGCTCTCAGGGTTTATTTCTTAATCTTGTTTTTCTCACCTCACCATATGTCTGGCTTCCCACTACTCTAGGGAGCAACTACATAACACTTCTTCCTAAATTTTCATTATCACAAATATCCTTCCCCAGCCCAAATCACCTTCTCTGGTTGGAAACCTCATGCTCCAGTTTTCTCAGGAAGATAGTCAACAGACTTCAGCATTCAGAAAGATTTCAACAATATCAAGAAATCTCTAAAATTACAGACTGATTTTATCAGTTTCAAACTAAAACTCATCTGACAATATCCCGAGCGCATGAATGGATTTTACTGCAGTGGTAAGTCAAAGGATTCTGTTGTCTTAGTCAGTGATAAGTGAGAAATCTCATACGAAACTCAACTCTAACTACAGAATAAGCAAACTTTAGATCACAGCACTTAAGAAGTGTAACATTACCTGAGCAAGTTATCTAGAAATTAGAAAAGCAAGACATATGCTTGCAGAAAGGCAAAATACCTCATGACCACTGAGGTTAGCTCAGCTGATGAGAGCATGATGATAATAATGCCCAGGTTGTGGATTTGATCCCTGTATCGGCTGTTCTCCTAAGAGTGGGACTCAATGACCCTTGGGAGTCCCTTCCAACTCAGAATATTCTGTGATTCTATGCATTATTTAAAATATGCCACAAGTTTTAATGGCATGTATTTAGGACAAATTGCTACATAATTCTAGTTACACAAAATGACACAAGGATCCACCTGAATACTACAGCTGGCAAAATTCGGCGTGATCCTACCTCCCAGCAGGAATCAACTAAAATAATCTGCATGAAATCATGATTCTGCATGCTGCATTCAGAGCAAAGAGAATCTTCTAGTTATACCACCTAGACTGACTGAAAAAAGCTTTCCATTTCTCTGACAGCAAAATGCAATTCAGTTAGAGCCTAACACGACAGCTCTTTTGAAAAGGACATGGGGCTCAAATAAAACCATCTGCTGCAGCTCTAAAATTAAGAGCTTGCCTTCCCATCTAGGATAGAGGCAGCTAACCTGCACATAATCTGAAAGCCATGTTCACAGTCCATTTTTAGCTTAAATAGCTTTGTGCCACATGTGCAATGAGGAAAATCACCTGCAACAGAAGAGCAAGACTGACAGCTAGCATTGGTAGCACTAAAAAAACTGGTTCAGCTCAATCCACCAGAGCTCATCTGTCAACATCTTTTCTTCCCATGTTTCTTTCAACAGTTAGCAAATCCAGTTCAAATTTGGCCAGAACTCTTCCACTCACATACTTGCATAGACATAACTGATTTTAAAGGACTAAAATTACCCTGAGAATCTCAGATAACACAAATTCCTCTCAAACTGAGTGAAAAACATGAAATAAAAACAAAATTCATTCTTCTCCAAAACCATGAGTATTAATATTATCATCTCACTATGATGTCAGCTAATTGTGACACTGTCCTGCCAAAAGGTTAGACAACATTCTTGCAGTTATTTCCTATCCTTTTCTCAAAAGTTGCTCTTAAACTATTAACCTGAGACACCATGAAATATCAGTACTAAATTCCATAATAAATTTTCATGAGATGTCGTTTCTCTTCAGCTTAGTTGCTAGCATCCTGCACAACCTTCTGGTCACAAGCTACTAGTGAAATAAGTCCCAAGCTTAGGACTCATCCATTCCTGAAGAATTTCAGATTTTAGCTAGGAAAAAAATACTAACTTCAAAATAATTTTCTCCAAAAATACTCTTGGGAAGACTATGATGAATATCCTAGTCTGCTTAAGACTCTTTTCAAGAGCCACAAAGTCAGAGTTCAAGTAGTCTGGCCCAAAGGATATCCAGAGACTGGGTATACCACCATAAAATAGTGTCAGATACTTCTAGGACATTCCTACCAGACATTAAAAAAATTTACAACAATCTACTAACCCAATGAGATGCAGAAGTGCCGGTGTGAATGCTTCTTAAATAATGAATTATGTGGGAATGCAGTCTGTTAAATCAAAAATGAAATGGAAAGCTGAATATTAAGGAATGGTGACCCACAGTGACCCGTAAAAATTACGGCCTGGCATCACCTAAGTCACATTTCCCACGGCAGCTACTGATGAATGTCCCACACCTAGTTTATAGTTCCCTTCTCCTGTTATACCTTGTAAAAGCATGAAAAAGGGACACCTTTGCTCTTGCTTATTTTGGACAGTGATTCCCTGAGTAGCATAAAAGCAGGCTTCTGGATTCAAGAGGACTCTGCCTCTAAAGACTCTGGTCAAGGGAGAGCTTTTTTTCTGTTTCCTTTTTAAGCAAGTATATAGTGACACTGTACTGATACCTGAATGTATATCTGATTGGTCTTTCCTGCTCTGATTATGCAGGTAGATGGTCAAACTGGTGCACGTTTAATTTGAAGAACTTGTCTCTATGACTTTGCCAGGAAAAAGACTGAACAATGGGGATTTAGAGGCCACTCTAAAAAAATATTTCAATCTTCATTCTCAAGAAGGCTTTTCTCTTGTAATTGGAGCCAAAATCTCTCATGAAAAAGATTAACAAGGGATTTGGGGTCCCCTGAAGTTTTACTCCAGAGGAGTAAAGAGATCTATTGGCTCAAAAGACATTTCCCAGTTGCCAGTGACTGACGGACTTGTTTCTGACCCAATCTGCTAACTGGCTGCATGACTGCATTAACAGTTCAGAAAGGTGCAGAGCAACAAAGAGCATGCTGTTCGCCATGTACTGCTCACACAAAATAACAAAAAATAGAATTTTAAATAGGATCTTAAAAAAACCCACAGCACCCTTCTATGTAATTGAAAAGAAAAAAATACAGTGAAATTACTGCACTCTTCCTTCATAATTTCAAACTAAATAGCCAAATCTCTTTAACAGCTTGAAACAAAAGAAAATACTAGCATTTTCAAACATTTAAAAAGCAGTACAGTGTTTTGCTACCAAAATTATAATTATAAGAGAATGTAAGAAGAGTCTTTTTAAGTTACCCTCCAATACATCTCTATAGTACTTTACATTCAGCTTCTTAAAATGTGCTTTCATTATGTGCACCACACTGGGTTTGGTTCAATCGTATCAACTTCAGAAATTACTCCCCAGTTTCTATCTTTAGAAATCAAGAGAGAGAATGACTAAAAATTAAGAGGGATAACATTCTGAAGTTACTACTCTAACGAGACAGACACAATCCACTCTAATTTCCTCTCATCATCCTAACTGAAGGAAAAACCAGACAGCACAGAACAGCACCATAATCTAACCAAGGCTCCAACAACCAAAACCGAACAAGCAGAATGCAGGCTACTTCTTGAGAGCAAAGATCTTTTCAGAGATCCAGGTCCATCACGAATTATGTGCTTTCTACATACAGAATTCTTCAGGGAGGAAAAAAAAATAAAAAATAAAAAAAGGTGAGCCAATCTTCCACACAGATCATTTTACAGTCTGGTAGTCAGGGCAGATTTCGTTTTGTACCTGACAAGGCTTATGAGAATTCAGACTGAACTGCAGGAAACAGAAGTCTATCAAGACAGGACATCACCTATGCTGGGAAAAGAACATTAAACAAAACCAGCTTGTTCCTTCAAAGGAAAATTGTACACACACTGACCCACAGTACAGGATTTACGAATCAGCCATATTGATATCTTTTATAGCTATGACTAAGTCATCTAGAAAGGGAAGAGATCTTCTGAATAGTCACTGAACCCAATCCATAGATTAAGGCACTTCCCTCCATAATGGAGGTTTCATGCATGACTCTCAAGGATATAGAGCTCTGCTCACCTAATCGCACAGGAAAGCACAGTGGCAGGGCTAGCATGGATACCACAGCAAGCAGAACACATGGATGAATTTGTAAGCATATTTCACTGGACCTGCAGTTGACTGGAAGTCCTGGTTGCCTATGCATTTATGTTGAAGCAAGGTCTCTGCCTCACGTCTCTTATTCACCCCAACCACAGGTCAAGTAAAATGTGACTATGAGTATCTTTCAGAAGTCAGATTTTGTTCACAGCAAAACTCCCCTTTTTAAAACCAACATTATCCTCAGAGATCAAACACAGAAAGAACGCTCTGATCTCCATAAGAAAAGTAAACAAACCATATGGCAGAAAGTTTCAGCCCGCTAAAGCTAAACTATTCTTCTAACAAGGATTACTGCTGGCATGTATAGGACCTGTAGGATTTCATGTCACAAAAGCCTGCTTTGTTCAACAGATGTAACCTAAACACTTGCACTCTTCTAACAGGATGACATGTAGGTAAAAAACACTAATTCCAAACCTTTCATATTTTTATGTATTTCAAGTTTTTAGGATGTATTTTTCTTTGTAATATTACTACTTCAAATTTATGCTATACAAATACCTAAGCTTAATATCATTTAATAAAGTATCTAAAAAGTGTTCGTACTATAAAGTTAAGACAAATTTGATTGGAGCTCAGCAGCTCCAATCAAGATTTTTTTGGGGAAAAAACATACTGAACAAGCATCCATTAACTGTTGGGCACTTCAGCAGATACAAAGAATTTCCCTTCTTTTAGTTCATTAATTTAGATCTGCTGAATCATCTACTCTACGTATCCAATATCAAAAACCAAACTGGGAACCAAGAGCAGCCCTTAAGCTTGGGGTGTTATTTTTTCTTCCAGTACATTAATAATTAAAATACTGAAGGTCATTATAAACACATGCAGTTGATTCAGTAACTGAAGAACACTTTTTTCCAAAAAAACTTGATGAGTCTGAAGGGACTTTTTTTGTTGTTATAACAACAATACTTAAAAATTAACAAGATGTAGAAAGTGAGAGTTTTGTAAACCTTTAATTCTTCTTTCCATCAAAATGCAGCTGGACATAATAATGAATAAAACAAATGAGAAGGCATAACTCACAATTTTTGTAATCAAAATATACAAAGAACTGTAATCAATGCAGAGAGGCTATACAATGCCATCATAATGATCACCAATTATTACAGATAGAAAGCATTCTCCTAGCTAGAGCAAACTATACTAAACAAGAATAATATATTTTTCTGAACAAAAAATTGAAAAATAGAAATGCAAAACCAGATTAAAATTGACTGCCTAAATGAGCGTGCTCAACTTTGAAGATTAAATACATTATCTTTTCATTATCAGTTAAGACATAGAAACAAAGGACTAGAAACAAGTTCCTAAATCTGGAGCCCACTTCGCAGCTATCACTGACAAAACACACAATCGCTTCGAAATAGAGTACAGTCAGTCTTAGAGAGGTATTTGTCATCACAATTCCTACTGGAAAAATCTCCCAGGAACGTTTTTTCCCTGATGGCTTCAGGCCTTCTTACAGTTTAATATACAAACATTTACATTGTCAAACCAATCCACCTGCTCATTCCCTTCCTTGCTCACCTGGATTCTGACAAAGCAACTGTATTTTTATTCATATTTTTTTTGGCATCTCACAGGTAAACTCCTAACCTGTGAGTCCTTCTCTGAGTCAGCTCCAGTTTGACTTTACCTTTCTTGAACTGTGGAGCACCAAAAGGGTGTGCAGTACCTCATTTAATGCCTCAGCAGCCCCTGTGTGGCCGACTGCTCTTCATGTAAGGCCAAACCTGTGCCCAGAAGTTTTTCAGTTACTTCATATTGGCAGTTTAGAGATCTCGCCATCACCCAACTCCACCCTGCAGAATTTTCAAATCAGATGCTCCTCTTCTGAGGAAAAGATACTCTGATTGACTACAACCCCACGTACATTAACTTCCACTTTTTACTTTTAAATCTAATTTTTTTAACTTATTACTTCAATTCCCATGGTTCTTAAACTCTTCTTGCATAATCTTCCTGTGTACTAATTAAACCTCTCAATATTTATCAATGGTTTCATCACCCTAATTTTAAACTTTGCCTCAACAGATAAGATCTACTTCCTGTCTAGATCAGTTTTTTTATCAAAACGACCAGATTAGCATGACACCACTTGGAAAACTCATTTTGCATTTTAACATTTCTCCTTGGTTTCCACCATCCCTTCAAATTTGTTCTGGAGCTTCAGCAATAGTTCTCTATACTTTAGAACTGGACGCAACATTTTTCACATTTTTAAAACATCAGCATTGCTGATGTACCTGCTATACTCAGGAGGTATCTATTCTCAAATGATGTCACTCCTACTAACAAGACTGCCCCAAACATTTGAGGTTAAGTGTCCATTTATGAGTAGGCTTTTCTAAAATCCTGCAATGGAGATCTCTGAATTGAATTGACTGAATTATGCAATCTGTATTTATCCTCATCCCTCACAATTTTGGTTTTTTTTTGTTGTTTTTGTTTTTTTTTTTGTTGTTGTTGTTGTTGTTTTTAATCTTTCTGGGTTAAAACTCACTGACTTTATGGAAAGTGATTTTTTAGACTTTTTTCTGGTGAGTGCCAAGCATTGAATATCTGTGAATATCTGAGAAATATCTGTGTTACTTCCTCTGAGATTGTAGCTACTATTCCTTGGAGCGGACTTTGAAACCACACATTCTAGCAAATCAGTCTCAGATCTTTCTCAGATCTTTTTCTTCTTCGTACCAAATGGTTACAACTTTTTCCTCATTTTTCAATCTGCATGTTTCTATTATCTCTCTTAAAGCACACAAAGTCCAAGCCTGTCTCAGTTTTAACAATTCTCAGCTAAGGTTCACCTTTTGATCAGTAACATGACATTCTTTCCTCAGTTCTTCCTGCTGTTTGTTGTAGGCTCTCTGATTATTCCTAGCAGCCTTTTCAAGGTAAATGTCCATACAACCAGATCACATCCTTCAAGTTTTCTGATGCCTGAAAGACTCCAATAGTATTAACATTTTTCATTAAAACAGATTCTCTTTGCATTCAAGGCAGAGCAAGCCCGTTTAGACAAATTTTCAAATTACTTCCTTCTGAAATCCAAAACTTTACTCCAGATTCATGAATTTTAAACAAACTTCTATGTAGGATTTTCTTCTTTTGCTGTATATGCAGGCAAATTTGCATGACTAAACAAAGGCTAGATCTAACACTTATTTTATGTACAGTGTCAGCACACCCATTTCTTCCACTTTTCCTAAATTTTGAGTTGTTAGAATTGGTAATTCCTATCTTCAATATGGCCACTCTGAGTTTCTACCATAAATCTTGCAGTCAAAAGATCTCCCTGTATCCTTCAACTTCATATTGAAGGCTATACACACCACTAAACAAAATCATGAGTCTCCAATCATCTGAATAGCCTAGTTCCTTCTCTGGAAGAAATTAAGGTAGATCTATACAATAGTTTTACAAAATATTTTAAATAATAAATGGACTGCACACTTTGCTAAACAACTTGTTTTGAAAGAATAAGCCTCTCTTTCTACAGCAACAAAGTTCATTTGGATCTTCCACGTCGACAATATCCTACACGGAGTATGTGTCTCCAGTCTCTTCCTTGTATGGACATTTCTCAAATACAAATTACTTTTAAACATGCATGAGTTAACTACAATTTTGCCCATGAGAAATTTTTCTCTTCCAGATTAGGCCTCTTCCTTGTTCCCTTTGAAAAGAACAGCAAGTATTTCAAATGTATTTTATGGTTTCTTTGTGGGTGAAGAAAACATTGCAAAGATGATTATTCCAGGCAGGGTATTGGGTATAACAGAGGAGCCACTGAAGGTGAAATAGCAGAGGAATCAGAGTATGAGAGAAAAGAAGTGTGGTATTCCACTATCAATTGCCACAATTAAGCAAACACAGCTATCAGTTAAGAATGAAGATTTTAAGACCTTGAACAGAAATTTATTTCTGTGAAGACAGCTTCTCCCTTAACCTGGCAGCTTCCCAACTACTGTGTAAACCTAAGTCTCATTCTGCATTCTTCAGCAGTTAGCTGGTATTTTTAGAGTCACACTGGTCAAAGTCTGTTCCGGGACACTCAGCGTAAATCTGGGTTTAACTTTGAATGAGCAGCTCAACTCTTCATTGCTTTGAAAAGCAGAAAGTTAAGATACCACATATAACAAAGATTATAAGAATAATATATGCTGAATATGGAGGTGTAACACCTAGCTCACAGAGTCAATGCTGCAAAGCCACTTGGTTTTCATAATGTACTTTCCAGGGCTCCAGATTCCACAAAGACCGACTAGCTGACACTCAGCACTGAATTTGACTCCATATGTGAACACTGGACTCACCAAACCTTTCCAGAGCACAGACAGCACCACTCTGATACCTACTATAGTCACCACCATCTTCTAGTCCTACTGGGCTAGGGAGCTCTGCCACGGCATGCAGAAGAACTGGTACTGAGATCGTGTTAAATACCTGCAGAAATGCACAGCTCTTGTAGAGCTGGCTCCTCCATGCTGTCTCTCTAGCCTGAGTTATGGGAAACACAGTGCAAAATTTTCAAGGTTTATCCAGCAACATTTCTGATCCAGCAGAGGTACAGCACTTCATCTAAGAAAAGCAACTGCACTGTTATTCTTGAGAGCTACATGTTCACAAACCTGGGATTTTATATCTGTACTTAGGTAATCTGCTCCCTAATAGCCAACTTCTGACTGCATGACATAATTTGAAGTGGGGTTTGTATTTACAGGGCAATTTCTGCAGACTACCATTAATTGAATTAGTGAGTAATTGAACACTGAATAACCAAAAGTTATTTCCTGGTAAGAACACATTATTTCCAAATGATAGCTTGGTCTCCAAATGCTGACAAAGTCAAACAATTATTAGAGTTTTGAATTTTTTTGGAAGTGCAGCCTAAGCACCTATATTAAAATGTCTGGGTTTTTTTCCTAACCATGAAGGCTTTAAAATAAAAACTAGATACCCAGGTAATCCAGCTAGCTAACCTTTACTAATTATTTCTTTCAGAACTCCAGAATAGGCACTGTACACCACAACACCTGAGATTAAAAGGCACATTAATATAACAACACTCACGTTGCCATATATTTAATCGGTTCACAACTGAGTAATTACTCTTACAAAAAACATTCCTAAAAGACAGATTAATACAATATTAAAATTAATTTAGCTACAGAAATTCGTTTCAAATTCAAGTATGGCTGCCAGTCATCTTGCAATGACTTGACAGTCAGAAATAAGTGTTATCTCCTGAAATTCAGAAGCATATTTTCAACACTGCTTAATGTATGGTTGTAAGAGCAAAGGAAAGGAAGCTGAAAGTAGTCTTCTTCAAACAGGTGATTTGCACTGTTCAAGGAATGAGACACTTAAATTATTATTCTTGTTTAGACTATCTCACAGCAGATTGAGGACAAAATATTCTAGAGAGCATATTAGATTATTCAAAAACCATGACAGAACTACTACCTACTGCTCTTATGAGCAAAATACAAGTCACTTTCCTCCTAAAGAGGAAATAATGCATAGTTTGGGTAAAACTAGTTTCAAGCTGTGCAAAATAAACAGGATGTAAGAACCAATGCTGTTAATCACTCATATTTGAGAACAATATCCATTGCAAACAGCTACTCCTCAATTTAACACCAGCAACAGTGAAAGTCAAGTCCTTATAAACACCAACATCGGTGGCATCATTTAACATTGGGGCATATGCAACACTAAATAAGGAGGTCTACCCACACCGTACCTTGCATTAAGGTTTCAAAACTCAAGCTCGTAACATTTTATGACCTACTAGGAAAGTATACACAATCTGCAAAGTAACAATATCTAATATGGAAAGCTAATTAAGAGATCTACTACTACAAGAAATGAAAACCTCCTATCACAACCATCTTCACTGACCCAACACCAACTGTTTAGGTTAAATCCCCATTCAGAAATTTTTTGTGCAGAAAACTGTTATTCCTTGAGTGTAGACACTCACACCTTCCGGGTGTTTTTTCTCCCTGTCAGAGAAAACTAATCTAACAGAGTGAATAGTTTGGCAGGAATCAGCAGCAGCAGCTAGGAAGTGCATATACCAAAAGAGGAGAAGTGAAATGAACATGCCCAAGGCAGAGACAGTATTACAAGGGCTGAGACAGCAGGCTGAGGGCACTCCCCAACACAACCACACTTGGCCTGGCTGTGTTTCCTTCTAAGATAGACTTCCAGGAGCTACATGCCTTCCTCTGTCCTACTAACAGGAGACATTGTCTGAGCAAAGTTATCCAAGGGGGCCATGTAACAGAACAGCTCTGGTCCTAAGCCCAGACTCAAACAGCTAGGAGAGTAGAGAAGAGCTCCTGAGAGCGCATTTTCCAGTTTCAGTCATGAATGAGGACTTCCATGGATGTGATCTCAGCTTCAGAAAGTCAAGAACCGGAAAGCCCAACTCACCATTCCGAAGGATTGCTATTACACACTATTTCATGATACTTTGTATGGTATCCATGCTGCAGAAGTCTCTGGTCCCTTCCAGTACTATTTCTACACTTCAGCATTTAATCTCCAATCCAAAACTAGCTATATAGGAGTGATAAGCTTCAGAGTCAAATCAGATGGGGAAGAAAATAAAGCATAACTGAAGGAGACTATCTAATTTTGGGGAAGTGAATACGCATTCAAAATTGTTACTCAGAATTAAATTATTAAGTACAAACACCCATTCTCCTTCACTCTGATCTCCAACGCTCTTCATTTTGCCATTACCCAAACCTTAAAATTGGTGACACAAAGGGAAAGGGCATAATCTCAGGCTGACAAGTTGCTGTGATGCATCCCTTCTAATGATGAGATGTAAATAATATTTCACTTGCCTGAAAATGCCTTAAGCCTTTGTTTAAGCACTACAGATTTACATGGGAGGCAGCACTGAAAGACTAACATAAACATGCATTTAAATACTAACACTAAAGTAAGATGATGATCATTAACAGTTAAATTCTTCAGCAAAACTTTCCAGTTATGTATGTTTAATACAGGGTCAATTTTTTTCATCAGTAAAACATACTTATTAAAAAATGCTAGTTGATGTTTAAACTCTACTATTTTAACAACTTCCCAAGAACATATGTGAAATCCATGAAGAACTACCTATTTTAGCAAGTGCTGGCAATGCTGTTCTCTACTGAAATAACTGTCAACTAATTTAAACAGGAACTTTCATTTTTCACTTCAGGTTAAAAAAATTATTATCTTCTTTAGATGAAGACAATTAATCAACTGGTAAAGCCCTATTTAAAATGTATTTCAGATATTCATTTAAACTGAACCACTGAGGAGTATATATTCTATTTCCAATACATTTTGCATTGTTACAGCTACTGCTTTCAAGTCTAGACTTAACTGAAACTTCAGAATTACTGCATCAGTTATTTTCATTATTTTTTTCATAATGATACAGAGTAGTAGCACAAAACCCATTTCAAACATAACTGGCTTTCCACCCTGAATTTTTGCAGTATAGCAGTCTAGACTTGGTGAACACTGCCTTTTTTGTAAGATTCTAAGATACACTCCACTGAGCTACCCTCCCTGCATTTTAAAATACATTTTAAGAACCTCTATTCACCCCACCACCATGGAAAAGAAAACAACAAAACATAGGAACTATGAATTTCAGAAACCAAATTTCAGTATTTGTCACTGTTTTACTATGCACAGATGTTGTCAAGTAACTTCAGTTTCGCCATATATAACACACGAATACTTGCTTATGTCCAAAGACTAAGAATCAAAGGTCAAATCATGATTTAAAACAGGTATAATCATATAGGAGTTCAGAAAATACCTTCCTTCCTGCAGTTTAACACCTGAAAGAAGCTCAATTAATTTGTTTTATAAAGCACTATTTATTAAAGACATCTAATACACCATTCTCATTTACAGTCACGTTAAAACATGTAACTAAAAAGGCTTTGAGTTCAGGACAACTGGATCAAATTTAGCTGGGGTCTCTCATGTCATCATATTATATTCCAATGAAAGCTATTTTGGGAAGAGAGAGGGACGAAGCTGGAGCAGAACTGTTTTGGCCATACAATTATGGGAATATTGCTATTATTCAGGGATCAGGAAATAGGAAGCGTCACAAAAATTACCTCCTTACCTACATTTGCTAGAAATAAAGGAAAGATCTTGATCTCTGGTATAAATGCTGATGATGCCAAAATATTGGATGGTTTGAATCCAGGATATTAAAATAGTTCTACCTTTAGAAGTACAAATTTTGGGTTTTTAATGTTGATATCCCTTACAAGCCTAGAGATCAACAATATTGTTTGTTTTATTCCACTCCTCATTCCACTAGCCTAAAACCAGATATATATACTTCTTGCACTGAACTGGGTTACACAGTTGTTTTGCATCTTTTGTAATTCCTTTCTCTCACTCATGTTGGCGAATATTCAGGAGTTATTTTGGGAAGTAGAAGACTTTGGGAACCTTTAACAGCCAAGCTGATTACGGTATTTTTCATATGTCCTTAAAACTAACATTTGTCTTTAAAATTCAGAAATGGAATGGAAAAAAGTTTGTACTACAAAATGTGTAAGTGAAAGCTAGAAAAATATGAAGCATAATATTACAGTACCACCAGAATTAACTCTAAACAAATCAAAGTGTTTGGTGAGAGCAGTGTTGTGTTTGAATCAGAGAGAAGTCATTTACACACTCCTTGTATACAAGATATTAATGTATCATGAAAAAAGAAACTAAACAGGAAATCCATCCTCGTATTTATACAAGCTACTTTACATAACAGCAGAAAGTTCTGATTTTATCCAGGTAAGGCAAAGAGAAAAACAATTTGCTATCTTCTTTAAAAGATGTGTCCACAGGCAAGCAGCAAGTTTTATTTGACATGTCCAAGGGTTTGGCTCTTTTGGATTATTACTGGAATATCCTTTGTCATAAACCACACAGCTTCAGATTCTGTTGACAATACTTTTATGCACTCAGAGATCTAACAGATATACTCCCTCTAATAAAACCACGTGTTGTTACATTCAACCAGACACTTTCCACTGCCAGCTCTCCAAAACATGAGCACACAGTATAAAAAATATCTACTTGTTAGGAATAAACACATTTCAAAAAAGAAGAAAGATGCAGACTTGTACGCTGCAGATTTATCCTATGATATCAGAAAGTTTTTCTCCTCTTTTCCCCCTCTTTTTGTAGCACCTTAAAAATACATATGTAACATTCACAATTTCTCATTCAGTAACAGTACTAACTAAATACTGCTACTGGCCTTGACAGTTTCCTAACAACTAAAAATCCTCAAATTTGCTTAAAAGAACATACCATATTACTGAAAGTTTCAGTCTTAAAAACACAAGGTGTTGCTACAGAACAAAAACCTTTTCAGTATACTAGAAAGAAAGGGTAGAAAACACGATGACGGAGAAAAAACAGACTATGCTGCTTTTATTCATGTAGTAGTGATGTCAGTGCCTGCAATGGTAGTTGCTCTGACTGTAGAGGCTCAAAGCTGGAGTGTTTTCATAGAAACCTCCTTCATAAAAGAACCTCCAGCAAATCACTAAAATATCCACACAAAATGGCTTAGTAGCATAGCCAGCTCAAGGCATCTATACTGAAAAAGGCTGAAAGGAGGTGGGGAAGGGACAGGTGTTTTAAGAGAATAACATCTATCCATCAGAATCACAAGCAGGCTCCAGAACAAGAATATTCGTGAAACAATCCAAGTCAGACTGCAGAGCCAAAGACAAACACATCTCCTGCACTGGTGAGAAAAACAACAGGATTAAACCTAGAGCCTAAGCTCACATCTTAGAGCAGTGGGAAATGGCTTTGAAAAAACTGAAAAAAACTTAATCAAGCCACTTCCCCAAGACTTGCATACAGATAACAACTATAAATAGCCGGAGTAGCATTATTTAACAAGCCACAGCAAAATGGTCCATGTCTGAAAATGGAACGTTTAAATTTTTTTTCAAGCCCTCCATTATTACTGCAGTAGTCCTCCAGTTCAGCAATCAATTTTCTATATACTAATATCACCATATAGACTACAAACATGTCTTTAGTGTCCACACATCATGTACTAAAATGCTGAGAACAAGCAGGGAACAAAGACAAACTACCGCCCCATGGCATGGAACTATATTCCAAATAGTGCAAAAACAGCTCTCAGTTTTGAAGGGGTGGGGGGGGTAGACGAAGGGGAGGTTTGGTAACCTTTTTTCATTTGCAAGACTGAAGAAATAGAGTATCTTATTACTCTCGCCCGCTAGAAAATGGTGCCTGTATTTCAGTAAAATAAAGCTGTTGACGTGTGCAATTGTGGTCATTATTAGGGCGATCACGTTGTTTTCATTCATTCATTCAGGATTTGCTAAAGGATGTCAGCTTCTGCAGCAGCAGCTGGCTTGACCTGGAGGAGGGGGAACGAATTCTTTGCAGTGCATACAGATTACAGGGTGCATTTCTCGACGGACCGTTTATGATTTTATACACTGCACTCATTAAACCAAATCAAGTTCTGTGTGCTGCTGACGCAGTTCACCAGGAGGCAAGCTCAAACAAGTTTAATGACAGAAAAGTCATTCAGTACTAATTTACAGTCTGATTTATTAAGGCTAAAATAGCCCACAGATGAAGACGACTGAAACCACTTTCTAAAATTAAAATTTCCCCTCCAACAAAAAAACTGTACACATTAATGAAGTACTTCACAGCTTTGCAGTATTTTCCTGGCTTGCAGGTAACTGCCCATATTCCTTCCTCTTCAATACATCTTAAGTGTAGGCTTTATACACTGCACCACTACAATGTTTTCCTCTGGGTTCCCATAATTAAATAATTTACTGCTCATCATCAGCACCATCACCACTCATACGCATGGATATTTTGGTTTTTCCTAGTTACCCATTAGCATTTTCCAAAGTTTTAAGAGGCAAAAGGGAAATCTACATTTAGTGCTTCAAACAGTCAGAAAAATATGATCTTTAAAATTTTAAATAGAGCTCGAATGAATCAAAACCACAGAAGCTCAGTTCCATTTTCAAGCACGCAAAACCTTCTGCAGAAATAGACTGTCTTTTTGAAAAATACATTACAAAGTATCTCTGGTCAGATTATAACACAATCAATTAAGTCATCTGCATAAGCAGATGCATAGGGCAAATTAACTCCATTTGTAACTGGCAGTGACATTTCGCTCATTTGTAAAATGCTGCCCCTGACTTAGGAGGATTCTGATAACAGATCTGCCCAAGTTACAAATACTACAGACAGCAAGGGCTTACTATACGAAAACTGAAGAGGAAAGAATGCAAGATTCCACTGCTACAACACATGCTGGCACCCAATGCAGACCACAATTTGCCACAGAAATCACACACCGTAAGACTTATGGAAGGGACAGAAAAAGAAAGTGGTATTGAACCACAGAAAGCATTCTCAGAAAAAGATGCTGTGCGATACCTGATAGCTACAGCAGGACAACATAAAAAGTGCATTTAGTCCAATTCATTCAACTGTTCAAGCGATCGGGGAGAGCAGAAGGGAGTGGGGGAGGTAAGATGGCCACTGCCACTTTAACACATTCAGTAATTTAACAGACAACCTGCCGCAGGTTAGGTTGGACTTGCTGGGAATCAATTTTACATTTTAAACTTTACAGGCCTACTTTGGCTACACTGGGGGTTGGTTTGTCGTGGGTTCTGTTTGGTTGAGTGTTTTACAGTCTCAAGGATTCAGTACTAAACACCATAAGGAGACAGACTTGTTTTGAAGCACCTCAATATGGGAATTTCCTTGTTTCGGAGCCTGTGCTTGGAAACATCACATCTTTTAACCTACGATCTTTAAAGAAAGTCTTTAAAGAAACCGACCTCTGCAGAAAGGAAGAGCATTTGAGGCTTGGTTTTAACACACACTTCAGAACTGGGCTGTGACACCCCAGATAAAAATCTAACTCATTATCACCCCTACTAGATAGTTACAGCTGCAGACAGGGAAGCGGGTTAATTTCAGGCTCGTTTCCCTAGAACACAGCTCCGCTGCCAGAGCCGAGTGCAAGGGCAGAAGCGGCAGGGGCACCGCCGTGGGAGCCCCGACTGCCTCTCCCCCCGGGGAGCGGAGCCCCGGGGCTCGCCTCCGCCCCGCTCCTCCCGAGGCCGGCGCGGGGATGTTTTTCCTAAGCAGGATTCTCGCCTTGCTCGAGGAGGAGGATGACATTTCAGGGGTCGCCTCCCCCCACCGCGGGGGAGGGCGGCGGGACGAAGTGCTTTTTCCCCCGCTTCCTGGGAGGGCAAACCCGGGCACAACACCTGCCCCGGGGGTGGGGGATTTAGAGCTCACCCTCGCCGCACGACCCGCTCCCTAAGGCTCCGGCGGGGCTCCTCCCGTCGGGCCGGGAGTCCCCCGGTGTCCCACCCCCGCCGGCCCGGGGTAGAAGGCAGGGCGCAGCCCGACAGCGGGAAGCAGAGCCCAGGGTGCGCGGAGACTGGGCGGCCCCAGCCCGGCCAGCACCTCCGCGGGGCAGAGAAGCGAGACCGGCTTTCTCCCGGTGCTTTACCTCTGTACACCGGGGAGCTGGGGCTCCGTCTCTCAGGTGAGCTGCTCCTCCTGCTGCCGCCGCTCTCCGGCGACCGCCGCTGCCTGCCCTTCACCCTGCCCGGCTCCGCTCCGCTGCCGCCCGCTGCCAGCGGCGGCGTCGCGCTGGGCGGCGGTGGGGGGCTGCCTCCGCCGCGACCCCCGCCGCCGCCCCCCAGCCCCGTGTTGCTGCCCACCGAGGCAGAGGGGGACCGGGTCGGGCTGTGCTGGTTGCCCCGCAGGAGCTGGTACGGGACGGTGGCTCGGATAGGCTGGAGCAGCCGGCTGGTCCCCGCCGAG
>VWZS01008710.1:68600-208812 GCA_013397075.1 Rhabdornis inornatus | reverse complement strand
TTATGGGCTTAAACCCAGTGATCGAAAAGTCATTGAAAAAGCATTTTGGAATCATGATGCTATGCAGTATTGTTAGAGAAATGAAGATGAACTAGATCAAGAAATATTTGCGTCTCTCTGGTGGAATTAGGTAAAAGTACGCTTTAAAGAATGAATTAGGGTTTTTTTTTCATCCTCCTAGCCAGTTTGCTGTTTAGTACCATGGGCTCTTGGATTGCTTATCCTGTGTTTCTAGCTGTTGTGTTTGTAGCCAACATCTGGTCCTATCCTAAAGCAAAGTTACATTTCTTTATAACAGCTGGACTGTGAGCTGAATGTTATCAATGTTGAGCTTCCTCCTAGAGTTTTGTTATAATGAAAAGGAAATAATTCTTGAATGTAACACTTCTGGAGCATCATAAATTAAATGTATTTGCTTTACTACAGTATGTCTCTCTAATTTGTAAAAGTTATTGTGGTTTAATGACTGTGAAGTATTTGTGGGCAAAAGTAAACAAGAACTGATGATCTCTTCTCTTCTGCAGGAAATTACATCAGCAGTTCGAGATGTATAAG
The DNA here is from genome assembly GCA_013397075.1 of Rhabdornis inornatus. Taxonomy (NCBI): domain Eukaryota; kingdom Metazoa; phylum Chordata; class Aves; order Passeriformes; family Rhabdornithidae; genus Rhabdornis; species Rhabdornis inornatus. Next base: position 208,257 of record VWZS01008710.1, on the reverse strand, counting down.
GAGCAAGTGAAGAAGATGGGTGAAGAATCACAGCAGCACCAGGAGCAGAAGGGTGATGCCCCAACCTGTGGCATCTGCCACAAAACAAAATTTGCTGATGGCTGTGGCCATAACTGTTCATATTGCCAAACTAAATTCTGTGCGCGCTGTGGAGGAAGAGTGTCTCTGCGGTCAAATAAGGTATGGAGTTATGAGAGTTTAACAGCAGGCTTCTCCTAACCTAAGTATCTCTAATTCATTGCTTATGAACCTGAATCACATAACTACTGAAACAGATTTCCTTTAAGGAGACAATGATATCTGCTTCAGGGACTTTTAAAATATCTGTCCTCATTTCCTGTAATTTCCAGTTGCATATGAATTTGTGATTACGGCTTTTAAGTTAATGCATGCCATTTTCTGACTAACAAACTCATGCAAGTACATTTCTTTGATTGGAGGATGAGTCTCTATTTGAGAAACAGGAGTATATCTAGTGATCTAGTGATGCTAATATTGAGACATTGATTATTACAAAGTAGAGCAAGGACTTGTTTCTTTCCTGCTTGCCTAGGCTCCTCTGTACAATATTATTGTAAAATTAGTGTTAGAACAGTATATATAAAATAATAATGTGCTTTAAAATACTTATCTGTTATACATATCCACATATATTATGCATATTTATATATGCATACACCTGCAAACATTAACCTATTTCTGGAAAATAATTAGATACACTAACTTATATTGTTCTGTATATGCTGGTGTTTATTGTATAAGAAGTGGTAAACCAACAATCTGAATTCTTAAAAAAGCCAAATGAAAGGGCAAAAAATTCAGCACAACTGATGTAATCACAGAAAACACTTCTGAGATAATTTTACTCAATATTTTAGATAAAATGTTCAGATCTGGTACACAGAATGTTTCTCAGATTCTGACAGTTACTTGTAGAAGATATATGGCAATATTCAAGACGTATTATGCTAGTCATTTTTGAAAATATGTATTTTGTAAAAAATACAATATTTTATTTTAATGTTTATTAATGTAATTTTTCTAATATAATTTATTTCCATAAGTCATTTTTTTCAGTAATATGCTCAATGCAAATACCATGCAATTGGTAAATATATATTGTAAGGTAGGAGACAAGAGTATGTATGTTATGTATTTATTTGCCTAATATTGAAAAGTAGGTTTACATAATGGACTGAAGTATTTAATTAACGAAGTATAGAATAATAAAAAATATAAAAATGTAATAGTAGTTCCCGATGATTAAAGTAACTGAGATTGTGTAAATGTCTCAAATTGCCTTGGTTTTCATTAAGGTAACTTAAAAATGTTGCCTTCAGTAGGTTTACGTATTTTATTTGTTTTTTTTTAATAACTAAGTCATGTTGCTAGTAATAAGAGGGATAATAATTACTGTATTAATTTCATCTGGTTATAAAAGCAAATTATGACAGATATTTGAGTCATTATGCCTACATTCTTACAAACATAGCATTGGGAAGAATGCTTCATTTCCTAATGAAACATTCTGATACACCATTTAGATTCTTCTTGAGATGGATCATCTGAACTTGACAGATGTGTCTGACTTCTCTTGACAGATTTCCAATGATTCTTCCATAGAGTCTTAGGTAATTCCACTGCTTTGCCATGCTCACCACAGATAGCTTTTCTTACTGTCTAGCCGAAATCTGTCTTTCAGTAAGTCGAATTCTCCATTCAGTCTCAGACTGCTCTGCAACACTTCTCAGCTGACATTTTTTTCCCTGTTACTTTTGCTAATTTAGTGCAAAGCTTTCTTGTACTCAATTCACTTTTATTCTAGATAATTTATGAATATTTTGAACGCAGTATTTCTAGACTGATTTCCTGTGAGGCTTTGCTGGTGAAAACTTATGCTTAAAAAAACCCTGACCATTTATTCCTGTTTTTTCTTGTTGTCCTTTCATCAAATAGATTTTCTCATGGATGAATTTATTCCTATTCTATGGTGGCTGAGATTCTTTAAAAGTCTGTAATCCCAACTGAGCAGTAGGAATAAATCCCATTTTTCTCACTTTCTCTGTGACTACTTGAAGGAATTCTAATACATGTAACACATGTGAATTCCCTCTACTAAAACCATTCTGACTTCTCCACATTTTATCATAATTTATTCATATGCTTGCTAATTTTATTGTGTATTTGAGTTTCTAAAAATCTGTCCAATGTGGATGTCAGACTCATATGTCTATTCTTCAATTTATATAATGTTGAAATTCCTTAAAAATATCTTGGTGTTTTTGCCAACTTTTATACTTCTTATCAATGAAAGTCTGTATTGCAGTTAATAATTATTTTAGACTGGACATGCTTTACACTAACTATAATTTAATTTTAAAATTTTGTTAATTTTTTCTTGACTACCTTTATAGCTTCTCTTTCCAAAATATCAGTTCAGAGTATGTCCTCCAGTTTATTTTGCATAAAATAATATTCTAGAGTGAATACCTTCCTAATCACTGTGAATATGAACAAAAAGGATCTAACTCAGACTGTAACCATCTCCTATTTATTCCCTGCTTTATGCCTACACTGATTATTCTATTAAAGCTATTTTGGTCTACCAGAATTCATTCTTATCTCTCTTCTTTTCTGAATACAACTTCAGTTTCTTGAAGGATGACTTCTAATAACTTCCTATTTTAAATTTGCTTTTTTTGGTCTTTGTAGACATTTTTTGACACATTATGTATATGTATGTCTGCTTTGGACCTTATATAAGGTGATAGATACTCACACTGTCTGAAATGTTCCTTGGTGGATCTGAGATTTTCATGACATCAAGTTTCAAGCTAAACTCCTGCCTTTTACTCCAGATTCTGCTCCTGAATTGTTTATTACAGACAGTATTAGTAGCATGCATCACAGATGATGGAGAATTGTGAAGAATACTCCTCTTTCAAAGGTCTCAAGGCTGTCTACTGCTTACAAGGTTCACAGCCATGAGTAGGAGCAAGGAGTGGAAATATTTTGACTGGTGTCAGAGCATTAGATTAGGATTCTCAAAATGTTTGGATGATTTATTCCTTTTTCAGTTTCATTAAAGTGCCTTAAATATACGGGCCTTAGCATTCAGTTCAAGCTGTACAAAAATTATCATTATGTGGGAGTTCCTTCTAGCTCAAACAAATAAAAATGACAATGGTGGCACTTTCGCTTCTGTACAATTTACTATCTTGGTGAATGGTGTATTTAGCTAAATGGGGGCTTAAATTTCAAGAGAGTAAAAAACCTTGAACAGTCATATTTTATGTTTATGAACCGTTTCAGATTTATTAAAACTGAAATAATCATGTGAGAGCAAGCAGCAATTGTTCTTAGTAATAGGAGTATGACATATACATAAAATAAACTCCTGTTTTTTAAAAATTATATATTTATATAGGGAAATGCACATTGAATGAGTCAGTAGACAGCAGAATGAGGTTTATACAGGTGAGAAATCTAAACGCTAAAATGTTGGCTCCAAGATTGATACAACATTGTGTGCAGTGAATATAAGTTTTAGCACCTCAGAATGCCAGTTGACTAAACCAGCCTTTCACTTATACAGAAAGGAAAAATGGCTTGTCTGAAAAGTTAACTTAATGCATGCTGAATACCTTCTTTCAGGGTATTTGGCAACTTATTATCACTTGGAGCCACTGAAACATCCTTCTTTCTTTGACTTTGAAAAACAAAAGTAAGATTTTCAGTTGTTTTATGGGACCAACAATAAAACGGGAAACATGTAATGTGTGAGTAGGGAGCTCCTCTCAGTTCCCCTGGTTCAGTGCAAGCTTTGCATTCTGATTATTTCCCCGAGGCTCTTTGGTTTTCATAAACCCATCAACTTCCCTTTGCTGAATGATTCTAACTGCAGGACTTGCAATGTGATCATCTGTATGGAGTTGCAGCACAAAATTGTAGCATACTAGTGGTAATGCATAATCCATTTCATTCTGTAGACAGCTAGCAAGCATTGAAGAATTAGTCTGTCACAATCAGATTTTCTAAGTCACTAGTTTTTGGAATAAAGTCCATTATTTGTTATTGCAAACAAGTAAGCTGGTCATTAGGAGATGTGGTTTGACTTTGCATTTCTCTACAAAAGACACATAACACTGCAAACGTGAGGAAAGGATTCCCTCTAAACACTTTGTGTGGTTTTTCTTTTCTGTTTAATCCATGTAACACCTGCAACTGTATTCATCTCTCTGGAGAACAAGTATCTCTGAAAAAAAAAAAGTCGGGTAAATTATTCCAAATCATTCCACTTCTGAATACGAAGTTGTAAATTTATAATTGGAGGGTGGAAAAGTTATGTTTCTCATTAGGATGAATTTCACATCTCAGTCTCCTCATGGATAGAATATAGTTTTTATTATCAGATATGCTGAAGACTTCCACTCTTAAATCTGGTCTTGATTATATCGGAACAATGTTAATGCCATAGGAACATCTATGATAGATAAGACATATCTAAATGATCATCATTTAGAGAACTGATGTTCAGAATCTGCATTTCTTTGATTCTTTGGATTCTCTTGTTTTTAGAAAACCCCTGTGATTTTAATACAAGCTATGTGGATATGGTCAGTCCCTCCAATGATAACTGCACAAACTATTTCTGTTATTAATTCTATTTATTTGAAACTATCTACATTTGATAGCTCTTTTGATCTCAATAAACAGCAAATGATGGTCTGAATTTCAACAGAGGCTACGTGTTTGAACTCTTCACTACTTTAAAGTTTTCATAAACCTTAGTGATTTTTATGATCCTGATACAATTTTACCCAGACTTATAATTTTAGGCAATTAAAGTGAGAAAAATACAGTCTTGAAGAGTAGCTTTGGCTCATGCAGTCACATGCCAGACTGACCTTGTAACAGATCATTTTTAGAAAAGGATAGGGATGAATTCTAGTTTTGTTTTGAGTATAGGATGGAATTCAACTAATTTTCTAACATTTCTGGATGTCTGAATACTCATGGAGATAAGGCCTTTCCTCCTTAAAACCACTGTTAAAATATGTCTGCATTTTCATGTGGAACAGGACAAATACCACTGTTCTTTGAAAACTCAATTGAATGATTTCTCTAGTGTCTTTGCTACTGAAGTGCCTGACTCGGCTGTCTTTCATATCATTAGTCATGTCATTGCTTGCAGTGTATTGCTAAGAATGTTTGACAGCGTGTGTGGAGGAAGCTGAGAGGCTGGAGGTAGTCTTAAATGTTTGGTAAAGTGAGATGGCATATCTTGAACTTCACATATCTTTATATTTTGTAGCTTGTTTCTGAAAAGAGATTCTTCATCTGGGACACTATTCAACATAAGTTTTTTGTGTTAATCAAGTCTTGGTTACTATTATGATCAAAGTATCAATGACAGGATTTTGAATTATACTTATGGATTATAATTCTCTTGGATAGTAGAGTATATTTCTTTAGAGGTGAGGATGAGAAATCAAGGTTCTAGATGTTTCCATATAAAATGTCTCTGAGCACTACTTTCTTACTGCAGTGGGACAGGAAACCATGCTAGTAAAGTATGAGACCACCTGGTACTGAGAAGAAAAATAGGTCTCTGCACACAGAGTGATAATGCATGGATGTCCTGTGATTTAGGTAGCTTCCTATACTATTTACTATTTGGATAACTGAGAATACCACTAAAACCCATAGCATCTTTAAAATAATTTAATCTTTTGCCACTGAACATAGGATCATATAATAAGTTGGGTCAGATGGGGCACATGGAGGTTTTTCCAGACCAATCTCCTGCTACATGCAGGATTAACTTCAAAGTCAGATGAGGTTTTTAGGACCTTGTTCAACTGAATTGTAAAAACATCCTAGGAGAGAGAATCCCTAACCCAATTGGACAACCTCTTTCAATGATTAACAACTCTTGTGATTTTTTTTTCTTACATGCAATATAATCCCTTAACTGTTTCATTTTGTTTATTGTCTTTGTATCTTCAAGAAAATTCTGTTTTTGTGTTTCCTATAGCTAAACTTCAAATATTTGAGGGATGCAAGTTGTTCCTGTCTTCCCACATCCTTCCCTATGCCAGCATTCTTTAGGCTAAACAAGCCTATCTCCCTCAGCTTCTCCTTGTATAATTTGTGTTTTATTGCCTGACTGTCTTGTTTGGCCTCTGTTGTATTCTCTCCTGTTTGTTTGTAACTTTAGGATTGGAGGGAACCTAAGCCTTCTATAAGAGTTACATATTATGAAGTTACATGTCATACAGGTATTGGAACAACAAATCTATAAAATTAATTGTCACCCTTTTTTGGTAAGCAGTTGTATTCCCAGCACAGCCAATGCTTAACCCAGTGCCTAGATTTAGTCTCTGTATTGGCATGTGAAATTAAAATACAAGATAAAAATCATCATTCTTCATTCACTAAAATAGGGAATATTTTTGACTGAAAATATTTTGAATATTTTTTTTCTAACCTACTATTACATTTACAATTGTAGACAGCTAAAAACACTTTTTCTTCAAGGAAAATAACCAATAGTAATGTTTATATTTAATATTGATGAGTATGAAAAAGAAAGTTTATGCGTTATAGACCTGGCATGACATGCAGTAAACACTTGTGACAAGCTCTATCTCCTTGTGCTTTATAACTCCAGGACTTTAAAGATCTATTGAGTGGCCAACATGCAATTTGGCCATTTAAATACCCTCTATTTGTCTGTAGTAAACAAACATGCTTAATTTCACTGAACTCTTTTCAAGTGCAAAGCATTGATGGGTGTTAATCATTTGCAGTACTGGGGTCCAAGGTATGAGCTAAATGCTGCATCCTTTTGATTAGATGACCCATTTTTTTTGGAAGATAATTCATACATGACTCCCAAATTTTTTAAAATGAAAATAATTCCCTTTGAGCATTTTTTGTATAATTTTGTTTCTCAGTAGTCTCAATTTCTCACATGAAAGGATCATGAAAGTTATTAAAATTGCGTACTTTCACTATATCTCCTTCACCACTAGGGAAAATAAGAAAGATACATATTACTTCCTTTGATATTTATTTGTTTATCTTACTAAAAATTTCTAGTACTTGTTTTCAAAGTGGAAGTGATTCTTTCCTTATTTGTGTTTTTTTTCCCCCTCTGTCCTTTCTTTCTTGCTTTCGTGGATATGAACTCCAGGAGGACAAAGTGGTTAGAACCTTTTTCTGTTTCAAGTTCTTTTCATTCATGGTAGACTTATTTTCTGCCCTACATTTGCTCTCATTTACACAGGTGTAATTCCTACTGAAGGCAAGAGGAATTACTGTCATAAAAATGAAAGCAATGCTTGGCATAAAAGGCTTAACTGTTTTTCAAATAGCTTACTAATAACCTGTGAGTTGTTGTGAAGAGTATGCATGATATTCCTCTCTGTTTGAAGCTTTTGTGAGCATGCCCCTGCCTTTCCTTTGCTTTTGCAATATATGTGCACAGCTTAAAAAAGTTAAATGTCATTTCTGTCATAGGTGTTTCTTTGATAAAATTCATTTGTATTCTTGTAGAAGTGGCATAAAGTGATTGTAATGATTTTTCCACTCTGTATCACTGGTTTGTGTGCTCTCAACACTTTAGGTTGTAATTTTTTTTGGCATGGTAGTTCAGTTCTGATTGTCAGTGACAGTAAAATTAGATACCAGTAAATATTAATAAAACATATCTATCCTAAATGTTTAGGAATATGCCAACAATGTCATAGAGTTATACACTAATATAAGTTTTTTTCTGATCTGGTTTATAGGCTTTCCTAAAATATGGTGCACATATTGTTTTCAGCATATATGTTGAAATAATGTTAAACATTATGCATGTCACTGACATTCTGTTTGTCTTGATAATATTACGCATACAGTAAATATTTTAATCTTCAATTTTAGCAAGGTTTAAAATGGTAGTGTAAATCTGAATTTGAGAATAAGCTTGGGTATGTTTCAATATTTTACCACACTCGTGTATTTTTTTTAAATAACAGAATTGACAAAACTACATGAGCTAGTGTAAATAGTTTCTTCCATCAAACTCTCAGCTGTATTCTAAAGAACTAAAATTACAAAAGTAATTTTCCCTGTAATGCTTGGCAAATAAATCCCTGTATGAGATAGAGTAAAGAAATTCTTTAATGTTAGTATACTTTTAGTTAACGTATAAAGAGAACTGCTTTTTCTATAATAAAATGTAATTTATTCTTTCGATAGAAGTGTCAAGGCTCACATTTGACTTGTACATATGGTTCAGAAATACTTTGCTTCCCACAGAAGTTGTAAGCCATGTGCAGTTGTTATGATTTAAAACATATCTTTAGGAGCAGGCAAGTGACATTTGAGGTGGGCCGTCTACTGATGCCCCAGGCTGTTAGAGGGTACACAGCTTTCTTTTGGCCTGTGAAAAATCAGTTTTTCACAGTTAAAAGGCTATGAAGGTTCAAAAGCTGTGAAGTAACAGCAGTTTGTAGAATACAGAGGTAGATGTTGAATACAAAAAGCAGATGAAAAAAGAACCGTTTCCTCCTTGAAGAATGTACCTTTTCTGTATAATCTTGCAAGTAATTGATACATGCTAACAGTGTTTATTCCCACAGTCAGTCCAACAACTGATGTCTGCAATATCATCTATGTTGGAGCCATGTCAAATACTAAATTCACCTGGAAGATAAAATTTTAAAAAACATGTGAAGGAGGTCACAGTAATAAGGTTATATTATTATCTAGCTTTACCATGTACATGTGTTAAGGAGGAAAGGGATGGCGATTTCCCTAGCTAATCAACTAGTTAGATTTTTCCATGAATAAGGACAGTGGCTCAAGTTGCTATATGTTTCTGCTGCTTTTGAAATAGATGTTTTAGAAGTTATAAGGCAGAAAAAACAATGAATATATTAAGTCAACTATAGACATTGTGAAGAAAGAACAGCAGTGGTATTTTTCTTTATATTTTAGTACTAACTGTAAGAAGAAAAGCCCTGATGTATTGAATGCAGATACTATCAAAATAGGTACCTTTAATTTAAACAGTATTTTTTAGTATGCTACAGTATTTATCAGTAGATTAATATACCTAGTGAAGTCTTAATATTATTTTATATCCTTCATTTTCCAGTGTCACTGTAGAAGGTCTGAATTCCAGTCTTAGGAGGTGTATTCTATATTTTGTAACCATAGAATTGCAAGTTCAATAGAAAATGTTCCTAGATAAAGCTGTAGATACTTGGTGACTGTCGATGTCTTGTTGACCCAATTAAAAAAACATGGCTTTGGAAAATGGGACATATTCAAACCATCAGGTCTGTAAAGAGCTAGAAACATATTTTAGTGTGTCCCCTGTAGAAATATTGTTACATCTTTTGATAAAGGTTAAGATTGCAGGGAAAAGCTGGGACTACACATGGAGTTGAATAATTGGGACAACCATACAGCAGTTTACTATTTGCTAGGTGCTATTAAAGGTGGTGGGGAATGGAGTTAGATGTGGATCCTGACTATGCTTTAGTGTTGTGCCATTAAACATGCACAGAAGGGAATTTCTACTACACATCCTTCTATTCCACTTATGAGACCCTACCTGGAGTGCTGCATCCGGCTCTGGGGTCCTCAGCACAGGAAGGACATGGACCTTGGAGTGGGTCCAGAGGAGGCCACCAAGATGATTAGAGGAATCATCATGTGACCTCTCCTATGAGGAAAGGCTGAGACAATTCTCCAGACTGAACAATCCCAAGAGAAGACTCTGGGAAGACCTTTCAGCGCCTAAAGGGCTCCTACAAGGAGGATGATGACAAACATTTTTAGCAGGGCCTGCTGCAATAGGAAGAGGAGAATATGGTTTTCCACTGAGGGAGGATTGTTTTATATTAGATACGAGAGAAGGTTTTTACCATGTGGGAGGTAAAATGCTGGAACAGGCTGGCAAGAGAAGTGGTGGAGTGGTGTTCTGAGCAACCCAATCAGGGTGAAGATGTTCCTGCCCATGGCAAGGAGGTTGGACTAGCTGAACTTTAAAGGTCTATTCCATCCCAAACCATTCTATGGTTGTATGATATTAATAACACTTCAGAGTTTACAGCTCACTCTGCCTCTTCCCACACAGAACATGGGAATGACTCATGAATGTCTCAGTCCTTCATTAGTCAGGTATATAAAGAAGTACTTTTACAAAATTGGGATCCCGGTGTGGCAGACAGGAGTAATTTAAGTTAAGATTAAAAGAGATCATATCTGAGAAGGAAGCAGTCGATGTTTTAAAATTGAAAAATAGTGTGAATTTTTCCCAACTTCTAGATGTTTTTTCTTTAAGAGACAAAGGTACATTTTAAAAGATTTTCTGCATTTCTGTCACTAATTTTCAGTCAAAATGTGACTATGAGGTAGAGATTTCTTTGAGAAACCAGAGTCAATTAAAGCTTATAAAAGTGAAGTTGATTTAAAAGAATAAAGATACACAGGATTTCTCCCTCTTACTTAGATTTTAATAATTATATTCCTAATCAAATAACTTTATTGAAATGAGCAACACCATTAGCTAGAATAGTGAAATTTTGTGACTATATCACTGAAAATCATGGAAAGTGTGATGAAACTGATGAGGAACTAGGAAGTACAATGGCAAAATAAAGTAAGTACAAAGGAAGTACAACTTTGGGCAAAAGTATATATTTTTAAATAGTAGGAAACAAAAAATTTTCTAATAGTAGAATTTTAAAATTTTTTCTGAATGTTATCCTGAATTTAAATTAAATTATAATTTTAATTTAAATTAAATTATAATTATTTAATAATATAATTAATATAATTAATAAATTATAGACTTTGTACCTTTGCTTGGAGACCGTGACTTTAAAGTAACCACTGATACTTTGGAGACAACAAATAAGTAAGCAACCTAATACAGTTTTGGAAAGAGCTGACAAGAGAAAATGTGGTTCCTTCACTTTGCTGGTCATTATCTGGCTTTTTAAACCTGATAAAATTTCAGTGGAGTGTTTTGTTATGGACATTTGAAGTTTAGATACATTGGTTCATATTTATTGTTTGTTTTCAAGTGACAAGTTTTGTAGTGACATGAAATCAGCAGTGGCATGGCCCTCAGAGCTTCTGATGCTTTTTCAGTTCATTCATCTCTTTCAGTGGGTTCAGGAACTTGTTTTTAGGGAATCAGTTTTAAACTGCTATAGATTAAAGCCATCACCAAAACTGTTTATCATTTTGTATAGGATAAACCTGAGGAGGAACGCAAGTGAACTTGCTTTTTGTTCTGTCTTTATTTCCTGTGCAGGGAAATAAAATATTTGGCACTTTCTTTGAAGTAGGTCTTATAACTTTCTAATGTTATTAATTTTGAAATACTTAAGACACAGACAAATAGCTTGTATTTAAAAATTTATTCTGAAACCTCCACCAGTCCTAAGAACTTTTATCTAAAACAATTCTATATAAAATTACAGTAGAAAAGACAAAAAGCAATTATTATAGGGCATTATTCTCCATCCCTTTATCTTATTGCAGCTAAAACTTCCTATTCCCCAGTTTTACTTCACTGTGTTCCAAAGCAATCACATCGTTATTCCAGTCAGGAGAGGCCTAGGTGTTGATGACAATGTTTTCTGTGACTTTTTGTGAAAATGTCAATATTGAAAGACAGAAAAGATTTTTCTCATTTTATTTCTGCCGTTCTGAAGAGGTCCTGGGCCCTAGCAAGTGCTGTATTATTTCTAAACCATCAGTGTTGTAGGTCTGTACCTCCACAGCACCTGGCAACTTTGTCATCTGGAATTGAACAAATGTGAGAAATATTTAGAAGCTACAGGTTGCTTTTCCTACCTCTGCCTTCTTGCTGTTGGAAAATATCTGTTTGGGGAAACTCTAACCTTGTTCTTGACTCTTGACACAAGCTGGTTTTGTGTCTTACGAAGAAACACACTCAGAGTCTTGTTAAGATTTTCATGGCCCGTGTATGTTCTGTGGTTTTTTTTTTAACAAAGAAAGATGTTAATTTCCATATCACTGAAATTTGGAAAAAATCCCCCTTTTAGAAAGAGACTCACATAAACTGTAGAATATTTCCTATACTTAGAATACCTCTGACAAAACTCTCCTGTACCAGCTATTACATAGGATTGTTTTCTGAGACACCTCTTTGCTGTGGGATGCTTAATGATTTTCCTCAGCTCTTGAGTATTGTCTTTCAGATTGGGATCTCTAAAAGCCATTCAGAGTGTTGGCAACTTAGATCTTTGTGAATCCACTTGGGCCACAGGCTTGTCCGAGCCTGTTCTCTGATCCTGTTTCTCACATATCCATTTGTCTGAGCTGCTCTCCTTTATCTTACTGCATTCAGACTGCACTCTTGTTTCCTTGATTGCAAACAGGAAGCACCTCCAGCAGCAGAAGGTGAACAAACCTCTTGGTTGAAATTGGATTGCCAAACATATTTCAATACTAGGTTCTCCTTTTGCCAAAATTATCCTGTAATCAAGTCGCATCCTCTACTCAAAATATGTTACCTAGCTTTATTTTCAATGTTTTCAATACTGTCATGATGTGACATAATAAAATGTAGCCAGTATACATCGGTTTTTAAATCTGTAAGTAGCAGACTTGGACTTGCCTGAAATCCTGGTGAAGGGTATACATAGTAAATACCTCCTACTAATGGTTAAGTTGGCATATAAATGTTTTCTCAAAATGAGATCTCATGTGTTGCTAAATTTTAGGGCCTTACTGTCATACCAAAAGTACACTGTCAGTTGGCCATCACAGTCAAAGAACAGGGAGATTACACTACATCGTAGTCCACAGTCCAGCTTTGTATTAATTTTATATTAACTTTTTTGAGTTGTTGGAGATGTTGGGGGATTTTTTTTCTTTTTTTTTTTTTTTCTTCACTGCAATGCCCATTGGCTCACCCACCACAGTGTGGAAAGGGGAATGTCTCCTTAGGAACTGCCAATCTCCTTTTCCAGCTTCTGCTTGAAATTTAATTGGAAAATAAAACAACTTATTCATGTGATGTAGCTTCAAAATGGTCTTACTATTTCAATCCAATGGCTATATGGGGTTTTAGATCCATGTAAGGAGACTTTTGTTTTGTTATCTATGCTCTGTGCTTAAAGAACACACTCAGATATGTTTCTTACTTAAGAACATACAGAAAACTGACTATGAAAGTGAGTCTGAAATTCTTTTTACAGTCACATTTGTACTTCTGTATTAGATGAGCAGGGGTTTATATGCTCAAAAGCTTGTATAATTTTTTTCACCCACAAGAGTCAGTGTAAAAGACACTAGTTCTTGCTATAAACCTTGTCCTTTACATATACACTATGGTGCTGTAATTTTACAGTACAGAAATTAGAAGTAGTTGGTTTGGTTTTAGATGGTACTGAATTTCTGAAAAGCACTAGAGGTGATTTAGAGAGAATCTGGTGAAATTAGAGTGACCAGTTTTTGTTTTGCTAGCTATTTTTCCCATCCTGATAGCACGAGAAATTTATCTTTCAACTTCAAATTTTTCAAGAGAGATTAAATCTCCATTGAAATTCTTCTTCAAGCTATCCTAAAATAATCTTGTTTTAAAATGTATGGAAATATTGCCATAACAATAAAAACTATAGCACATCAATAAATTTTCACTTGTGTTCAAATTAATAGAGCAAGAGCAATTACATATAGCAATTCTAGAATTAGAAGATGAAACAGTTCTTGAGCAGTAAGTTTTATTTGCCATCTGTTGCAATACTCAGAAACATTACCATGTGCTATTAAGTTCCAGGTGTAGATCTTTATCAAAGGTAGCTCAGCAAATTCCTCATTTCAGTCCCAGGTGTGTAACAGCACACCTAGGACTCTTTGGACACAGTTAGACATTATGGCACAGCAGGGGATGGTATAAATGTTTAATTATCTAGATTCAGCTTCAGTGGCTGGAAACCACTGCCTATATATATAAATAATGAAGACATTGCTAGTTATAGAGTAAAGAGGCAAACTCCCAAGGTGATTTTTCCCCTCTCAACTCTTACAGCTTTATTTAGCTAGTGTTTTCAAGGAACAGTTTAGTGGTAGGTTGAGGAATTAAATAAAAAAGGCCTTGCATCTGGGTTAATAACTGTTTGCTCTTTAGATCTGCTATGTGAAAAAAGGAATTTGCATGGCCAGCATGTTGATATATGAAATATTGTATGCACAGACAAGACAGTTATTCAGCTCAGCATGAGCGCACTTATGTAGACAATTTTAGCAGATGTTGAACTTCAGTGAATTCAAGGAAAAATTTAAATAGATGTGAAAAATCCTGTGTTTAAACAAGATGTCACCTATGAGCTGTAAACAGGGTATTCAAAAATTAAAACTTCCTTGGGTTGAATTATTATAAGGATGCCTTCATTCAGCATCAAGAAGATCTACAGAAAAGCCTGGATTTCAGGTAGCTAATTCAATTTTGGTCAATTTATGTGTTACTGTTTGTGGCTTTTTGAGAAATAGTTTAATGTAGTTCACAAGCCCATTTTAACATTATAGGTCTGCAAGAAATAAAATGCCAATGGTTTGTAAACCAAATACCTATTAAAAGGATTTCTATGGGGAATAATATGCTTTCACAAAATAAATCCCTACAATGTTTTAATACTGATAGAATCCAGATGTATCTTTATTAATTTAAGTGGGAATCTGAGTAAATTTTTTACTCTGTATACATGTACCTCCCATTTATCTTTAAATGTTTAAAGCTGGCCAGTGTTAATCACTAGTGTTCATTTAACCTGTTCATCTTTCAGTTTCAGTGTAATTGCTATATAACTTCAGAGTCATGACCTGTTTAATTAAGGTGTGCTTGCTCTCAGATACTTGGTCACGTGATTATGAAAGATGATATTTATTGCTGTTAATGATTTGAATTTCTTTCCATTTTAGGTAGGCAAAATATGGGATCTTTCTAAGCCATTAGAATAGTTTAACCTCTACATTGAAGACAGGGTTTGAATGCCTATTTCTCCCAATGTGTGAAATTGCCTAGCGTCTTTGCATTCAATATTAGTTAATTTTTAGAATATAACACTATTATGATTATATATATATTAACAAATTGGTTTTGCTTTGTAGGTATGAAGCGAATTCCTCCTACTTTGCTTCAAATTATTTTTTAGTTTTATCTTATCCTTGTTTGACTTCTATTTTTTATTGACATCATTGTGAGCGGCCAAAGAAAACTTTCTGTGTAGTAAATGTCTGGCCTCAGTAACTTGAGAGGAGCATAGTTATTTACATTCATCTTAACATTGTTGTATAGCAAAAAGTGAAAATTAGTTCAAAATTTAGTCTATGGATTCAGACACCAATCTCAAGTACTCACTAAAAATGTCTAAAAAGCAATATTTTATTAAAGAAAATGTGGTTTATTAATATTGACTATGTTGCAAAATATTTTTTTGGTTGTAATTTATGTTTCCTGAGTCCTTCTAGATTAATATGATTGTTTTTGTTTTATGGCTTATTCATCTGTTTATCTTAACTGGCTATTTATAAAAGACTTTGAAATAAAATAGCTACAATCCTCAAATGTTAGACTTCCGTAACGTTATTGTACTATAAGCTTAAAAAAATGCTATAGATATATTTAATATTATGAATATGATTCTGATACTGTCATAGGTGAGGGTTTGTTCATGCCCCAAGTCCATGGAATGGCTGCCTGCTCTTTAAGGTCCTTACTCAAAGGAGAGCATGCCACCAGTTACAAATTACACTTAGCAGATAGGGAAGAAAAGGAAGGCTTTATCAGAGAGAAGTAGACCACCATCTTCACTTTCCATGGACTTAAATGTGGCTTAGGTCTGGTCCAGAATTGAGAATTAAAACACATATAGAATCTCTTCTGAGGAGATTTAAAGTTCTTTTATAAAGAAACCATTGTGTCAGGATTTATTCTCAACAAAAGTACTTGATTAACCACTTTTCTTTCTAAAGACTCAATTAGTCTTGCCCGTTTATATAAGCTGCACATAGTGTCTTCACAGAGCTGACTTGCTTCCTTCAACATTGTCTATAGTGAATATTGAAGAAATATCGAACAGGGAGAAGCAGAAACCACGTGCAGATATATCAATAGTAAGATTCAGTGGTTTAACAGGGTAAATTGATAGGAGCTTCCAGCTGTGAGTTGGAATGTAAAACTGCCAAGCAAACTACATGCTCTTTTTTGGCAAACTCTATGTCTTTTCTAAGGCACAGACATAGTTTCCAGGATATACTTCTAGAAAGCCTTTTATTCTTGTGGGAACTTCAAGTACTGATGCAAAGTTTTTCAGGACAAAATTTTTTTTATAATTCAGTAATATTCTCTGAGAAGTCTACTACTTAGTTGTTAGCTGAAAATTGAAATTGCAGTGTGGATATTTTTATGAGGAGATATTCAGTTATTGGTGTTCTTCAAGAGACTTTGTCCGTGACCTGTTTGCTGTTCTTGCTTCATCTGGATTCTCATATTAAGAGTTAGGAAGGGCACGAAGGACTTATTAAAGTATGACTGCTTTGCACTGTCAGTTCACATACACAGAATATATATATGAAGAATTCTATCATGATATAATTAACTTTTCCTGCAAGAAGGAATTATACCAAAGAGCTGTACAGCAGGAAGTGATCATTAAACTGCAGATAGAATTATCTGAGTGAATTTGAAATAGAATTAAGTTTAGTGAAGGTGATAATTCTCACTAAAAATGCTTTCAAAGCCTCTTAATTTGTACTAGTAGAGAAGGGGAAATATTCACCTAGCTGCCACTGCTGAAGTAGCAGAAGGACTTGCATATGTAGAATTTGTAACTATTTTGAAGTAAGAAATAATTATGGAAGTACATAAATCTGTCAATATATATAAAGTAGAAGTATAGGCAGTTAACCATATTTGCTTCCTAACAAAGCAGACTATTTGATATCGGATTAAAAATAAAAGCAAAATGAGCTTTATTTCATTGTTCCTTTTTTCCTTTTGCTAAATATAATTGTTCTCTCCAGCATATTGATAGGCATACATACTTGACTGTGTAAGGTGTCACTAAGTCTGTTGCTTTTTACCCTAAGTCTATTCTATTTTGAAATTCATGAAACAAACATACTAACATACATATAATTTTTTAAAAATGTTAGATTTTCTTACTATTCTGTGCAACTATTGCAGGCATTAGATGTGCAGCTGTTGTAGTATGCAGCTCAGTGTAGGTTTCCAGGCTGGATAGCACCGCATGGAGAGTGATGGAGTGAAGTGATTGTCCCACCATACTATGAGCTGGTGTGGCCTCGCTGAGTGCTGTGTGCAGTTTGGGGTACCACACTGTACAAAGGACATTAGAGTGAGTCCAGGGGAATGGAAGGAGATTAAAGTGGTGAAAACTCTCAAGGTCAAAACTTATGAGTAGTGGCTGAGGTCACTTGGCTTGTCCTGGTTGGAGGCGTTGGAGGAGTGACTTTATTGCAGTCTATGGCTTCCTCACAGGCATATCCCTGTGGATAGTGGGCTGGGGAGCTTCAGATTGGATGTTAGGAAAAGGTTTTTCAACCAGGCAGTGGTTGGTCAGTGGAACAGTCTCCCCAGAGAACTGGACATGGCACCAAGCCTGTTCCAGGAGCACCTGGATAATGCTCATAGCGATGTGGTTCAGTTGTACGCAGTCCCTTGAGGAGGTGGGAATTGGGCTCCATGCTCCTTATGGAGCCCTTCCAGCTCAACATATTCTATGATTCTATATGTTTTACATTTTGTCTGAGAGCTGTGCTGCTGTGACTACAGTGTTAGAGCACAGGCAGCAAGGTTGTGTAAAGCTGAAGAATGTTTATGTGGGAATCAATGCAGCAGTAATTACATGATAAGCATCTCAATTTTTCTATTACCATTGTGTTACACTGCATTAGATTTGGATCTTTCATTTTTCTCAGACAATTTCAGTAATGAATGGTGACAGAGATGATGTAAATGGTGTAATTCTGTTGATTTCAATTTAGTGCCCTCTGCATACAGACCCCAGGCTTATTGTGGTCCTATCACATTTCCTCCCTTTTGGTCCCTTGTTGATGCTGATATTTATGATGTCTTATATTTATAAATAACCTGTGAACACTTAGTGCCATTCATCTTCAGACAGTTTACAAGTGTTAATTAATGAATATGCTCAGCACCTCTGGGCTGTAGATAATTTGTTATTTTTATTAGCTGGTCCCTTAATGAAGCTGTGACATTAGTACAGATTTTTGAACACAAAGAGCCATAAATAACATCTAATTGAGACTTCTAGGAAACAAAAGTCTCAAAATGAAATCACTTTATGATACTTGAATGTTATTTAACATTGCCATCGAGAGCAAAAGTCTTGGTAAAATAAAACAACTTGGAAGTGTCATTTGGATTGTTTCTTCTGTGTCTCAAATTTGGTGGAAAAAATATTTAGTGTAATAATAGCTCATAATAATTAACTGTTAATAAAATACTTTAAAAATCTTGTAATAATATTTTATTTAAAAAGCCCTTAATATTTTCAGACATTCAGTATTTGTGTAAAAGCTATAAGTGTCATTCACTTTGCTAGAAAAATTTTGAAAATTATTGATTCTAATGCTGGTTTGTATTTCCTTATTGCAACTATAACTGCCTATTTATAATTTTTACCAAAAATTTGTCTTTTCTCTATCTTTACAGAGAGAATTATGTTTTTAGGAATTAAGGGAAAAAATAGGCAAAAACAATTGGACTGAGGAGTTCGAGTAACTTGTGCAGGGAAGGCTAAGGGTTAGTGTAAAAAAACCTAACTCCTTTGCAGACGCTTAAATTATAGTAGACCAACAGAAATGGCTGTTTAAACTGAAACAATGAGAATTAATTGAATAAAGAAATAGAGAAGAAAGCTGTAATCAACTTCCTATATGGGTTCCTCAAGCCTTAGTACTGGGGAAGACCTTTAATATTTTCGCTGTTGGCCTTGGCATAGAGAACAAGAAAGCTGTAATTAAATACACTGGTTTCACAAAGTTGGATACTTATCAGCACAGGGGAGCAATGGGATACTGCACAATAGAGAGCTAGATGACCTTCTGAACTCCTGTAGTGAAAATGAGTGTGATAAAATACCACTAAGTGTAAAATCAGGAATTTAAGACTTAATAAGGCTTTCTTCTCTGAACTACAGGCCGGGACTCCTGTGTGATCAACAATCCTGAATTCTGCTTTCTGTAGCAGGGTAACTGAGTCCAAGCTGCTTATTAGGAGCAGTTCTTGCTCCATGCTGTTCTCCTACATGGTGTGCTGGCATTGTCTGGGAGATGCTGGTTAGCAAAGGCTGACTGTGCCAAGAGGCATAAAAATTAGCAGGCAATCTTGGGCCAGCACCTGGCCCTGTGACAGGGTTATGTCTTGCTAGTATAGGCATAGTCTCAAAGAACAAAATCTATTTGGTCTTGAAAAATGAAAGCAGAGAGGGTATGTGATTGGTCACTATAAAAACATGAGGCAGCAAACACTGAGGAGAAAAAGGAGCTATTTACACTTAATGACAATACTGGTACAAGAATAAACAGCAATAAATTCGTTTGGAATACATGAGCACTAGAAATTGAAAGCCATTCTTTCCATTGTAGCTGTAGGACTTGGAAAAGCGTTTTGGCAGATTTTGGGCTTATTATTTATTGTCTATTTTAAGAAAGTTTATTATGCTATGAAGTTTTTTAAAAAATTATTTTTCTTTGAAACAGCAGGCAACTGGAAGCAATCCATGAGGTTTCTTCCTATCCAGTATACTTAGTGAGCTTAAGTTTCCTAAGAAAAGTGCAGAACTGTGTGCTCAATTCTTTTGCTTTTCTGAGACTGTTAAAAATCTGAAAATTTGGTAAAAAGGTAGCTTGGTCAACTGTACGTTCTCAGTGTATTGGGTAATTATTCAAATTTCCAAGGTTAAAGACATCCTTTGTGAACCATATTGTAAACTCTGTTCGCTTAGAGCAGGTTTATTTCACGCCAAACCCAGTGCACTTATTTATTAAACCCTCATGGCCCTCTGGAGTACTGTGTAGGTCTATGAATTCCATTTTGAAGCAGTGCAGTTGTATT
The DNA here is from genome assembly GCA_013397075.1 of Rhabdornis inornatus. Lineage (NCBI taxonomy): Eukaryota > Metazoa > Chordata > Aves > Passeriformes > Rhabdornithidae > Rhabdornis > Rhabdornis inornatus. Next base: position 188,114 of record VWZS01008710.1, on the reverse strand, counting down.
TGTTGAGACATAATACTGACCAGTCTGTACTATGTCCAAAGCACACCCAATGTCACAATAGCCATTTTCTTACTGGAAGTCTGTACACCATTCTAGTTCTTCATGAAATCATGAAAGCTGATGAATGAGCTAAGTAAGGTCAATACGTCACTGTGTGGGAGTTGTGCACTCTTCGTTGGCATGGACTGGACAGTTTTGAGTTGTGCCTGTGCCATAATGAAAAAACCCAAATTATTGTCTTTACAGATCTTGAAGAGTATTAGATATTTCACACATGAACTTCTTCTTTTCATACAATATATTTTAGGAATGATATGCTTTGGCTTATATTAACCCATCTAGATTAGTAGTCTAACTAACAGTTTCTAGTCCTACTGTGCGTGTAGAGGGGTTGAAAAAAAAAGTATGAACAAAATTACTATTATATGTCTTAAGGATAGTAAAAGGGTGATGCAAAAGAGTGGACTACACTGTCAATTAGAATAAGGTCACATTAGAACAAGAGTGTACCTTTTAAAAATTGTAGTCACATAATTTTCTCTTCTGCTTGAAAGATATGGTCATGTAAATATATACTGTATCACAATCATGCACAAGAAGTATGCATTATTATTTCACTCTGACTTGGTTGTTTATGGCCATTATAACTTTTCATACATGATGTATCCATTGCCTACAAAGTCAAGAGCAAATATAATCGCTCCTCCACTAAAAAAATTTTTTTAGTGCAAATATGCATATCCCTTAAAATATATGTAATGGTGTTTATGTCATATCAGCATATAGACTTTCCCACTTTTCTTAGCTGGTATTGGAATTCTTGTGATATTTAATACAATTTTGGGGGATAGGTATCCATTTATTATTACATATATAAGACAAATAAACATTATAGCAGTTTTGGCATTCAGTCAAACTGATTGTAACATGAAAGTCAGTACCATAGCACAGACTAGTGGCATAGCAAAATATTGAAAAAACCCAAGTAATCTTTATATAATTTTATAAAAGTCACAAATTTAGAGATTAGCTTTGCTTGTGTGATGTACTTCACTGACTAAATGTGTTAATGTAATAGAAGGAAATGAAAAAGGGACTTTTCTGTACAGTCAGAACAGCAAAATGAAATTGAAGACTTTCTGTTTCATTAAAGTTATAACCAGACTCTGCTGCTTACAATGTATGAGCAAACAGATTTATTCCATTCACTCCAAAATAATGATTTTATGTCTTTAAAATAGATCTTAGCAGCTGCAAAAGATGCATCTGTATTCTAGACCCAAACCTCTAGAATTATGTCTCTATGGAGAAATCATACAGACATTGCAAAAGCCTGTGTTTTCCAAAAATATGAATGTTGGCTATGGATAGCACATGCTATATATAAGTCTTCCACAGTCATAGACACTTTCATTAAAAAGGAATGTCAACCCAGAAATTGTTAAAGGAAACAACTTAGAGAAAACAGCACAAATTTTCCCTAACTAGTAGTGGAAGTCAGTACTCTTGGTTGTAAGAGAGAACATAGACTTAGATGGGGGAGCAAAAGGGAATTACTGGGTTTTTTTTATTGCAAACATGACACATGTTTTGGTAGTGTATAGAACCAAGTAGATATGACTTTCTGTTTTAGCTAACTTCTAGAAGTCTTCTAGTCTGATTTGAAGAAGATTGAATTCTAAGTAATAAGTAGGGTACTAAAAAGTTTTACTTCTGACAGGGGCAACTAATTATGTTATTTTACTGGAAAATTTTGGGAGATCTTAATGTACTCTGGTTATTGGGGTTTTTTCAGAAAAGCAGTTCCATCTCATTTTATGGGGAGATGATGTTCAAAGGGATCCTCACAGTCCCAAACCCAGGACACTCATTCAACTTATAGTTCCTTGGAAACAATGTTACATTTCAAATAGGCAAAATGAGGAAAGATTAGCAGAAACAGGGACTAGAGGTAAGGAAGAGACCATTGGCCCCTACCGATGCTGGGTCTGTATTCCCCGAAGATGCACAGATTTGCTGCAGTAAATTGTAGTTTCTGTGACTGCACAGAGGAAGGTGACTCACGTTACTTGGTGCAGTGCTGGTTTGGCAGCGTCTATTCTGCATGTGGACTCTTTTGGGTGCTGCCCAGTGGCAGGGTAAGGAGCAACAACCACAAACTAGAATGCAAGGAGTTCCACCTCAACATGAGGACGAACTTATTAACATTGAGGATGGCAGAGCACTGGAACAGGCTGCCCAGGGATGTTGCTCCCTCTCTGGAGACATTCCAAACCCACCTGGACACGTTCCTGTGTCACCTGCTCCGGATGACCCTGCCTTGGCAGAGGGGTTGGACTGGGTGATGTCCAGAGGCCCCTTCCAACCCTAATGATTCTGGGAACCTGTCATCAACATAGTGGCTAATGGAGAGATGTACTAGGTCCCTGAAGAAACTTCCTTAGTACAGGGTGGCTTCAAACATTGCTCTGCTCCATGATGTAATGAAGTTTTGTACCAGTAACAAATTAGGGGGGAAAAAAAAAGTACTAGCAGTCATTTGTTGACCCTAGCAGAGTTTTTCTACTTCTCCTTCTTTTCAGTGCTGTAGTCTTATTACCTCATATAATTTTTAAGAATTGTATCCTACATGAAACGTGAGAGCCAAAAAATGAACAAAACCATATGAAATTTACTTAAGATTACTAGCAGCAAGCACAGCAGTTAATATAATGCTAATATATATTAGATGCTCCTGCCAAGCAGGTGAACTCCAATAGATTTGCTGAAATACTACTGAAATGGAAGCCTTCCATTACCTCAGCACACCTGTAATTCGAAGTAATGTTCTAAAGACTGATGAGGATTTGGTGTAATTATTTCTTAGGTTATAGTGTCAAAGCTATTAAATTCAAGCTTATGCGTAATCAAATATACTGAGCCTTTTAATCTAATCTTAAATAAAATAAGGTTTCCATTTTCTTCTCAGGATTTAGTGTTAGACCATCTATAACTGTACTTACAGGAACAGGGAATGGTGTTTTTTACGGTAGCTGTCTTTTTACACAATCTATCTGAAAATACTAAAATGAATGTCATACTATATCCTTTTATTAAATTGCATTTTGTTTTCACTTAAAATATCTGCAGATGTAATTTATTGATAAATATGTTTCCCGTTTACTGAAGTTAAAGTGGTATGTCAAATGTGTTTAGAAGAATTTTATCTAAGAACAAAAAATTTAATATATTTTTTAGGGCAATACAAAGAAGTATATATTTGTGCATTATTTATTTCTGATATGTAGATGTGAAATGGCTGATTACTGTAGGTTTTGCAGAATTTATTTTACGGGCCCTTTTACTAAGAAGTGCTAATAATATGTGATGAAAGCTGCTGGGCAGTGTTAGAAGCGGGAGCATATTATGAATAATCTTGCTAAAAGTAGTGAAGAAATCAAAAGTGAGTTAGAACTTACTAGTTCACTGTATAGAACTAACCTTTGAGAATGGAAAGCAGATGGAAGGTTTAAGGTAAATCTGTCTAATCCGAATTTGAAATACTTCTTTTCAGTGTTGTATATAAAAAAAAGAAATTATTCTTTGAAAAAAATAGATATAAGGGGTAATGTGAAAATGTCAGGTGTGTTTAGTGCATTCTTTTCAGTAATGAGAAGCTGATTAAAGCTGAACTTCAGCAATGCCCGTTGTATGCACTAGGTGGTGTTTCAGCCTTTCCTATGGAAAAGCACATCCCGATCCACTGCCACTAGCACCTGAGATTCTAGTTTTCAACTAGCACTTAACGCTGGAGAGGAGATTTTTCCCCATATTTTTCTTTACAAATTGGCAGTGTTCTCGTGTGGAGGATTGACACCCACAAATTTCAACACTGATTTTTGTGTACAAAATGTTCTCATGACTGTTTTTCGGAGGGTGGTTAGGAGAGATGCAAATATGTAGAGTAGACAGTGTGCCTACCCTGGAGTGCAGATTTATGATGTAAGGGGTTAGTCCTTTTTTATTTCTGTTGAAGAAGGGAGAATTCTGTTTTCACCTTGCAGGCTTGTCAAAATGCATGTGTTGAGCATGCAGTCCACTGGTGTGGACTTCTTCTCTGCGGTGCTGCTGTCACAGTCCCAGTAAACGCTCTGTCCTGGCAGGGTGGCAGGGACAGACCTGCTCTGCATGTGTGTGAGCTGCTGAGCACTCTGTCCCAGGCTCCTGGGGGCAGAAGGAGAAATCCTGTCCAGGAACATGCTACCTTCCCGTCTGTGCTCTTACGACACCATCTTACAAGAGTGTCTGTCATTTAATTGAGAGGTCTGCACTACAAATTAGCAGCATTGTTTAAATTGCAAGAGTGCTTCTCCATGCTGCGATAAGATAGGGAAGGCAATTTTGCCCAGTAGTATTTGAAGGCTTGTAATTTTTGTGCTCTCTGAAAGCACAAACATTTCTGTCCGTGTGACAGTTCCCATTCTTCTCACTGTGTGTGCTTATTTGAAGCTAAAATTGTTAGGGTTAACAATGAAATCTTGCATGTTGAAGTTATGTTGGAAATAAGGCTTTATCTGAAGTGTGACCTGTAATTATCATTAAACACTCCTAGAAAAGCAGAAAAAAAAATATGAAAAGTTCATAAATCTATCTGTGTGTCTTTTTTTTTTTTTTTTTTTAATCTGAAATACCCCAAATAAACTTCCCAGGAATCAGGTTAGGTCAGGAGTACTCTTCCTGATTCTACTTTTAGAGGAGGTGATAGGAAATCATATTAATTCAGAGGGAACTCTTATTCTGCTGGGTACAAGAGAATAATGCTATAATGCTGGTCATCCTGAAATCCGTTGTCTGGGGACAAAATTATTAAGGAAAAAGTTGCCCATGTGTTTTGACGGTAGTACCTAGTTTTTGTGATATTTTAACATCTACTAAAAGAAGTGAAAATAGCAAATGAGAACTTCAGGGGATTTTATCTCATTGTCATTCAAGTTGTTATATATTTGTATACTTACATAATTGTTTCACATCTGGTCCTTTCATTGCTCTGACACATACATGGAAAGTTTAGAACTCCTTTCAGCTGTGTACAGACCTAGCAGAAATATTAAAGCACTTTAATTTCTATTGATTAAAGAGGGCAAAAATATTTCTGTCTTGGGTTCTGAAATTTCACTTTGATGCTTTCTCATGTACTTTCTAACTTAATTAGCAAAGGTAAAGCAGACCAGTTCTTAAATGTATATTTGGATGCTGTCCAGGCCTGAAGCAGACACAGTTTTGACCTTTGAATGTCCTCTAAGGACATCTATTGTACCTCAGAGAGCAAGCTGCTACTCAGGGCGTCTCTTTTTTTTCTTCCCCTCGGTGCTTTGGTTGTTTGTTCTGTCTTGTTGATGTAAGCAGACATGAATTCTCATAAATGATATCAGCCCTATAAAAAGATAAGAAGGAAGTTTACTAGGATGAGGGATACCACCACCATTAAACGGGCAAGTGACGCCTCCTTTTCCTGCCCCAGCCTGACAGTTTGTGATTGAGGCAGTTGGTGACTTTAGTTTGAGCACGGACCTTGCATCCAAGTAACCTTCTATATGAAGCTGTCATTGAAAGATTTTTGTGAGACTTGACTAGAGAGCATGGCCCAAATTATCTACTAGATAACAGCCTGAAGAATGAAAACAAGATACAGATTGCAACTTCTGAAACCTTTTCTGGAGGACTGAGCTAGATGTATTGTGGAGGTAGAAACTACATATTCCATATGATTCCATGGAGCTGCTGCATTTAAAAGAGTGATGAACATTGATGTAAGCTTTTGCGTGTCCTATACTCTAAACCATTGAAAAAAAGGCAGCTTGCTGTAGGATTAGACTAGAGACGTGATAACTAGATTGAAGGCTGAGCATAGACATTTAAGAAATATATAGTAAAACTGGTACAATTTTATCTGTGAACTCAGACAAAAATATATAAAGGGATGAGAAAGAAAAATAAAAGGAAGCTAAGGCTTAAAAAAAATGAAGATTAAGGAGTTAAGGATGAAACTTACAGCGAATTAATACTATCTACAATCCAAATTTTACAGTAACACAATAATCAGTTTGAATGGTCCAATGTGTTCATGGCTGGTGTGTTGTATTTGATTCACTGCATTGATTTATTCTCATATAAAATAATAACTGAATGTTATTATGAAATTAACTTACAGATAGTTGGTATTGATTTCCTGAACTGCCATGTGACTAAAGTGATCAGATACAAAAGCTTTGCAAAGAAGTACCTTTTTAGGATATTAAAAAAATCTCATTACTATATGCAGTATCACACAACTGGGAAGCTATAATAATTTTAATAATTTAGTAAGCATATAGTGAAAGCTAAGTTGTGGGTGTGAAGTGGAGAGAAACACCACCTTATAAATTGTGTTATTTTAGTTATAAAATGGCTTTAATCTAAAATTGCTCTGAAATTGAAGTCACTTCTTGAAGTCGGCATCTTCATGTAAGCATCAGATATAGACCACCATGGAAGTAAATCAGCAGAGCATTTTGGAGAATTATAAAATTACTTGTTTGCAACAGCAGATGATCTTTTCTAAAATTCCTTATTCTTAGTGAGAGAATTAAAATGGATTAAAAGGTCAATGATTTTTTAGTCCATTTTTTCTATCATCCTCAAATTATAATGTTAATTTTCAGAGCTTGCATTTATTACCATTGGAACCTCAGTATTAGAACCTTTTCATTTATATTGCTATTATGTGTTGTTTTTCCTTGTATTACACATAATGAAAAAAAAGACTGAAAGTATTTTTGTTTGGTTCCCCCCCCCCCCAAAAGTAGTTACTCCAAGGTTGTACAGACATATTTTATTGTATTATAGCTAAGATACTGTAATTTTAATAGAATTAAAACTGTAGTCTTTCTACCTTTGGAAATGGTAACAGCCATTTGATGTGTGCTTGCTGAAAACATTGTATTCAGTGTTTAAAAGCTAACGGATTTTACATTTAAATATGTCTGAACAGGTGATGTGGGTATGTAACTTGTGCCGAAAACAACAAGAAATCCTCACAAAATCAGGAGCCTGGTTCTATAACAGTGGATCACACGCACCACAGCAGCCAGACCAAGAAGGAATTAGAGTTCTGAGGAACGAGGAAGCACCTCAAGAGAAAAAAGCAAAACTGCAGGAGCATCCACAGTACCAAGGACCACCAGGTGATATATCCACACAAGCTTTGGACAAAAACAGATCTCAAGGGCTCACAAGGCAAGACTCCATTAAGAATGGTTCAACAGTAAAGCATCAAGTAACAAGTGACACATCAGACAGGTAAGAAAGTATTTAATGATTATCCTGATAAGATCTGATTAATTTATGCTACAAATTTGATTTTAGCTTTTAAAATTTTGTCTTTTTTTTTTCCCTGTAGCCTATAAAATACATACTAGGTGTCTTGAAGCAGCACTGAGAAGTCTTTTGTTGGTTTCAGATGGTCATAGCCAGTGTGTGCTCTTCATTCCTTCTCACTGAAAAAATGTGGGACATGGCAGTTGCAGTTTGACAGTTTGTCAATGTGCTTGCAACTTTGTCAAATTGCAGTCATTGTTCTGTGCAGAATGTTACCATATTTCTTTTGTGGTCACTAACTCTGTAGGAAATCCAAAATAGGACTCAAAAAGGCAGATTAATGGAAGAGACAGCATCTGTTCAGACTACTGAATTAAAACATCTGGTTGTACTTGCAGTATATAGTATTGAGGATGGTGAAATCTTTCTGTAATGACCTGAGCCTTTTCATGGTTTCTCAGTTTCTTGCTGTTAGTTACTGTCATTAGTATAAATATTTCTTCCTTCCTTGGTTTACTTTAGTGTTACTTGTGTTATTTGGAACTGTAACTATCAGTGCTAATGTAGTATGAGTTTGTTTAGCCAGAGAAGCAGGAACTTCCGTCCCCTTTTCTTGGTGTGATTGTACCATAAGGCACCAGAAAACTCTCAACCACAGTGGCCAGGTTTTACGGGAGCACAAAAATTTCATTGAACGAATTTAATTTTTTCATAAACAACGCTGATATAGAACTTTAAATATGGTGGGAAGGGAAAGAGGAGAGTGAGACTGCTCAGGTGTTTCCATGGAAATGATATCCTCATGTGTGTGTGAGAGACCTCCAGATGCCTTGGAATTTGGCAGCCAGCACAGTATAATCTGGCAGCTTTTCTCTGCTGCCCAGATATAACCTCATTACAGCATTTATTCTGAGAGCTTGAAACAAGTTAGATGTATATAGTATGTTTTACATTTAGTATACTAAAATAGTTTTCCATTTTCCTCACCTCATGTATTCCACCATATTTTATTTCCTGTTTTTGGTCTCACATGAGAACAAACTGAATGTAATTAATCAAACCTTTTTTTGTTTAACTGATTCTGTCTATTGCTGTTTGCTCTGATTTTGGCTGTTGGCTTCAGTACTTAGTTGTCCTGAGTGCTCCTCAGTTACATATGTAGTCTCTGGAAAACACAACTGGTACCCTAACCTGAAAATAGATAGACTGATTTCCTTGTGGTTAATTTTTTCCCCTTAATTTTGCCAGGAAATTGTATAACAGATAATGTGATAATAAAAAATTCTCAATCCCTTGTTAGCAGCAACAATTTAACTCTGAAAGTGTTTTTATATTATATGCATGCAGAAATATGGAGGTAGAGAGTGATACACAAATATGTAATTGAGATACACGATATGCATTTACCCTAAGTAGAGTTAAATGATAAACATGGACAGTATAGAGTAATATTTTCCAACAGGAAGAATGTAGGCTTTGTTCCTGAACTATTTTGCTGATATTGATCACTTCTACTCAATATATTATTTAAGTTCAGATAGCTTTTTCAGTCATTAGCCTCTTCATGTTTTATTTGGATAATAATACTGATGTTCCCTAATTAACATATACAAGTATGGTTATAATAGGATATATATTATATGCTATTGCCTAATGTTCCTCACATAGACTTTTTTTTCTGGACCTAATGAAGAAATTCCTCTGTGATGTCCCTTCAAAGTCTTACTGGTCAAATGGGCTTTTAGAGGAGAATATTGACAGCTCTGAGAAAGATCAACCCAGAATTCAATGGTGGGGAGAGACTTTAAGTGTGGATCTCTGTGCTGTGATGCCACTGCTATTCTCATCAATAACACCAGAAAGGCTTACAATTTGTGTTGGTTTTGGCTGGGGTAGTGTTAATTTTCTTCACAGTGGCTGGTATGGGGCTGTGTTTTGGATTTGTGCTAAACACAGGGTTGATCATATAGAGATGTTCTCATGATTGCTGAGCAGGGCTTACATAGAGCCAAGGCTTTTTCTGCTTCTTGTACTGCCACCCTGGTGAGGAAGTTGGGGGTGCATGGGAGGTTGGGAGGAGACAACACCTGCCCTGAGATGAGGCAGGTGACCCAAACTGGCCAAAGGGATATTCCAGACCATGTGACATCATGCTCAGTAAATAAAGTGGGGTGAAGAAAGAGGAAGGGGGGACATTCTCTATCCTTAAACTAGGTATCTGCAGAAATTGTGCAACTGACCGGTATGTTAGACCATTTGTCTACATGAAGGAATTCCCTGAGAAAAACTTGGCCATTCAAAATGTCCAAAATAATAAGGAAATAGACAAAAAAGTCTCAAGTATTTAGAAATGGTTGTCGCTTGCCTTGCAACATGATGGTAATGGAAGTAAGTAGAAAGTGAGAACTATATTTTCTCTTATTTTTCATCCCAAGGACATTAGTTTTGACACAAAAAATAATTAAAAATGTTAAAAACAATAACCACTTGTGAAAAGAAAGGTATTGCTAAGACTTTATACATTTCGGTTACGATTTGAATAGAAAAGTAAAATATTTTCTTTTTTGTCAAATATTTGTAGCTCTTTCTGTAGCTTCCATGGGTGTTGAAGCAATCATTGCTTAGAAGTTCTTTAAATCAAGTATCATATGTCTTATCTTGGTCATCTGGAGACATGTTGGTCACAGAGTAAAGGGCAACATTCACTCCTTTAATCTTAAGATCATCAATGTCCTTTCTGTCTTGTTCCTTACTGTGTCTTTTCTGGTTGTGCTTTTTTGTTTTTCCATCCTCAAGTAGTACTCACCATATTTTTTTTCCTGTTTTGTTTACTAGTATTATTCTTCATTAAAATTTTATTGTTTCAACCATTAGACTAGTATTCTGTTTCGTTGATGCAAGCAACAGTCCCATTTGCAATTGATAGATCCCAGCCTGTTTAGACAGATAGATAGGTACCTGATTATAGATCTTCTCTGGCTGATGTGTAATTTGTTGCCTGAAGAAGCCTGGGATGATTTTGGATTGCACATTCTATAAGGACATGTTTCTTATATTGGATCCATTACAGAAAAAAGTAAATAAAAAGAAACATTCAGAAGTAAGTTGTACTTACCAAGAGCAGAACAGTTTTTCATTACTTTTTTTTTGTAGTTCATATAATGGAATCATAGCATGACTTAGATTGCAACCTTAAAATCATCTAGATCCACCCCACCTGCCATGGGCAAGGACATCTTCCACTGGACCACTGCTCAAAGACCCATCCAGCCTGGCCTTGAACATTTCCAGAGCTGGGGCATCCCCAGCTTTTCTGGTCATCCTGTTCCTGTGCCTCACTACCCTCACAGTAAAGATTTTCTTCCTTCTATCTAGCCTAAATCTACCCTCTTTCAGTTTAAATTCTTTACCACAGTATTTACCATCTGGCCTATGGTGCTTTTATTGCTTTTTATATAGAATACCTGTGTGTAAGGCAGGGGCAGCAGGCACATGTGTACAATTCACTAAATGACCATGGTGTATTTGATACTGTTTGTGGTGAGACTAATGGAATTTGTCCCACGTGCAGGTTTCAAGTGAAGCACAGTTGAACTGTAATCATATATGGTGGTTTTCAGACTTAACCTTGTGTGCAGGTTGTGTGAATGCTGATACAGTGTAACACTAGCTTCCCTGAAACTGCAAAATGATGTGAATCCAAGAAATTTGAAATATTTTTTTAAGTAATCCACAGACTCAGAAGGTCTATTCTGAGGTCTGCTGAGCACAGATGGTAGATTTGTAGCTGCTGTTCTTTGATTTGCAGTTTCACGTTAATTCTGGATTAGGCAAAGGGGTCAGATTTTATTTTATTTTCATCAAGATCTTTCATATAGCCTATTTTTCCCAAGATCTACACTACTCATCATACAATATGTGTTTTATTTCCAGCAGGAAAATAATTTGAAGAGACATTTTTTTTTTTTTTTCAGTCATTCTGCAGCAGGCAATCAGCTGGTAAAATGATTGGTTTCTTCATTCCAAAGCCTACGTTTATAATGTCCTATTAAAATGTGTACAACATCCTAAAATTAAAATCTGAGGAAAAGGAACCTAGTGCTGATACGAAGCTCTTTTATTTGTCATTCTGTTTGCCTGAATTGTGAGATCTTGATGTGGTGTTGCCATACTAAGCTTTTAAAATAATTATTTTTCTTACTCTCAGTTGGATCCATTGTAAAGCCATTTCAGTAATTTTCCACATATGAACTCAGTGTTTTAAACTTTAAATATTTTGTGGCATTCAAGCAGTGTTGCTTCACAAACCTTTATTCTGTACATATACATAGCTCTCTAAAAGTAGTAAACAACTCATGCATCTTCACAAAGCAAGGTTATGATGACACAGCTATTAATATATATCTGAAATGGTGTTATGTAGTTCAGATAGATGTGAATATTTCAGGGTTTTAAAAAGTTATTATTATTTTCCCTAATCTGTATTTTATGAATCCAAAATGTTCTTCAAAATTTGAAAATAATGACTTTAATTTTACAATATATATTTTTCATGCATCATGTTAGTGGAAGAAAAACTTCCTCAAGGATATTTTTCATGAGATTCAATGAAAAAAAAGAGAGTGAAAATATTGTGAGAATGTTCATTTTCCTGTGTCATGAGCCAATTTATTCCTGCTACATCTATCAGAGGGTGAGCCTTGTCACAAAAAGAGAATTGGTTCTTGGTATAGGAAAAGATCATGATCTGTAAGCTCATGATCTGAAGGAAGACTAATAAATAAAGCTGCCGGAACCCTTTTCAGATTAACTGTAAGGATATGAGATTAAATCATAAAAACCAGAACGAAAACAACAAACTGAGAGAGTGAGCAGCTGCAGAGTTGCACAACAGCGGTATTTATTTTCCAGGCCAGCAGACACAGTAAAGATATATCCTACTTCCCTCTTCCTTGTTTTCTCCTGTCACAGACATATATGTATTTGGGGGTTTATTTTCTATCAACCCTCTTACTTTGGGGAAAAAAAAAGGGATTCTTAGGATGGTTTCCACACACTATATAGGAGGCTTGGAGAATGCATTTTATTCTGAGGAAGGAATGCAAACAAGAGGCTACTTGGGTCTGAAGATGCAGGATTTGTGCATGTATTCTTTATGAAATGTATACGTGTGCTTCCCACATATAAAGGCTTTATTCCATTATGTTACCAATGGCAGTAGCATTGAAAGTGGTTTCCTGTGTCCCTTTCCTTCCATTCTTGGGAGGAATGCCAGTATGAGCTGGCAGCGTAGGATCTGTCTTTTGGGACTGCAGTTGGGGATGTCAGGGTGTGAACAGAGAGGAAAAAAGAGACCAAAACAAGAGAAAAAAGGAGGAGAGAGGGAAAAGCAGGCATAAATGAGATGAGAAACATGAAAGAGCAGCATGAATTTAAAAATGAAAATGTGTGTCCATCTGTTTCATGTTTATATCTTTTTAAAATGTATCTTCTCTAATTGCTGGATCATGAACAACTGACACTGAGAACAGCACTGATGGTAGCTTATTGCCATTTAAAGTATGACAGTGTAACTAACATTAAAGTCAGTCAATTATATTTCCTTTGGAAAAGCTGAAAACTGCCTGTTTCTTGAGATTATCAATATTCTTCTGCTGCCACACTTATAGCACATCACTGTAGTGCAACCTCTGTTTTTGATTGTTTCTATTTTTGAGTACCTGAGTTGATCGATTTCTAGGCCAGATGTGTTAAAACCCCTTTACTTAGACCCATGCAGACTAAGCATATTTGAAAGCAAAGTATTTTACCTGATTCTCAAGTAAAATAGAGGTATTTTAACTTTTGTACCTATTTTTTTTTACCTGCTGAAATATTTTAAGAGAGTGAGAAATATTAAAATGATTGTGTAGAGACAGTATTTAAATTGTGTTGGTATTCAAGAGTCAGACCGATAAAGCTGTATGTAGATTTGTTCATGCTCAGAGAACAGTGTCTCTAAACCTTTTAGAATTCTTTATGTAAGGCATAAAAAATATGATTTTTAAAAAATATTTTTTATTACCACAGTAGCAAAACCCCTGCAATTGTTGATAAGCATAGTTATATTCTTTCACTTAATGAATAAAGCTAATACTCCATACTAGAAATTTGCAGGTTGGCTTTAAAATTAAATCAGTATTCTTTTCTATGCATGACTGCAAAAGGCCTCACAGTGACTTTCCCTGTGCTAGAACAGTATGCAAAGGGCTTTAGTACTGTACAGTATTTTTAACATATTAACTAAAGATTTAAGTTTTACATGATTTGAACTGCATCTAAATAAGGTTTTATATTTGTCTTCCTACTCCCATTCCAGCATTTTTTACCACTTCAATAGTCCTTAGAGCTGTAAGTAAAACCAATCTCAATCTGAAAACTAGTCTCAGTAGTTTTGCTTTTGTTTCTTGTGCTTTCATTTCATTGTATGCTTTCTATGACTCTTGAGATAATAGTTTAGAACAAATAAATTAGTTTTTTCTTCACAGTACTAGTCTTTTAATTATTTAATTCATCTACACATAGGATTGAGGGTTTGTATCAGCATTTCATGACTGTTCCAGCTTTCGGGTAGAAACCAAAGTTAAATTTATCTGCAGTCTCAATCTCAAATAACATTAAAAATAATTTAAAAATAACTATGGCCAGAGGAAGCAATAGAAATTTATGGAAAGAGAGCCAGAGAAAGTGCAGTATTTAATTATTGAGAAGTACCTTGGGTCCAAGAAAATAAGAAATCCTTTAATGCAGAAATTTTAAAGAAATAATTAGGCACTTAAGACAAGGATTAAGCTACACCCCCTTATGAAGGTGAGTAAGGATTTTGATATCATTTGTAATGCAAAGTCTCTGTAAGGAGTTCCTGAATTATATTTACATTGTCTGTTAACAGTTCAGACTACCTAAAGTGGGTACACTTGGTTCCTACCTGTCCTTATTAGGTTGCAATGGGTTGTAGCGTATGTATTCTGTTCTAACTTCTGGCAAAGAGATGGAGTTTTCTCTCCATTACTTTTGCAGAACTGTCTGTTTCCTGAGAAATGAAACTCCTTGTACTCTTTGTCTCCTAATATTGGTTTTGTGGATCTCCTGCTCACATGAACAGTGTCCACTCATACAACGTTCAGGATGTGCAGCCATGCTGTGACTTCAGTTGGGTTTTTCTGAGCTGTGCATTGCTTCCCTTCCTCCCTTTTTATTTTCTCTAACTGATTATGATACCTTTTATGATTATTTTAAGGTGAGTCATTATCTAGCTGTAGACCCTATATCGAGTAGCATTGAGCCTCTGACCAAAGGCAGCTACAATTTTGGATCTTTTTTGGAAAAAGATAATCTGTTTGTAAAGGAGAGAAAGAGAAGAGGAAAATTCTAGAACTGTAGCAGAACTAACCTACCTTGTTCTTCTCAAACAATAGAGTATTTTAATTAAGGACATAACAAAAATATTTAATTCCAGCTCTAAGTGACAATGTTAACTCAGATGCAACAACTCCCCACAGTGAGCTTATCTCATGTAGATTTTAGGGAATTTCATTTTCACAGTTTGCAGTAGAAAGCCTTTTCAAAAATAATTCCATTACAACGTAATGTTTTTATTTTGCTTACTTTTACTGATTATTTTATTTTTTTACTCAGTTGACATTTGTTGCATTCTGCTTATTGAAAGCTATCACTTACTATTTGATTTTTCTCAGTCTTGAGCTCAGAGAAGTCTGGATATTCAGTGCTGATATTTGGCATCTTTGAAGGGCAGTTTGGCCTTCTGTTGCAGTGTTACATTTCTGTATAGCACAGCTATGTCTTTACCTGTGCTAAAAGACTGTTAATAACCTAAATCTGTAAGCCCACATATCATCTGCAGTAGAATATTGAACACTTTTATTAAGTACTGACTGCTGCTAACATTTATGACACTAAATGTAGTTTTGCATTTAACTAAACCAATCCTGTAAAAAAGAAATATCAGACAAATTATAAATTATTTTTTTAAATTAATGAGACTGATACCTTTCTGGTTGAGCATGTCTTGAAGTGCAGTTTTCTTGACCTTGCATAAACTTGAATATTAGAGCTTAGTGTGTGCTCATAATCCTTACTTGTACTGTCCTCTGTTCTTTGGAGCCTAAATTCTCTTAAGAAGTATAAATAACTGATTTTTAAAAATTTTGTATTTTAGAAGAAATGGTGTGTAAGGGTAAATAAGATGCATCTGTGGAGCGTAGCTGAGGGAAATTTCTAACATTTGGTAAAGAACTCTGCTAAGTCAAGTTTATTGTTTCCGGAAGCCAAGTAATTCTGGGATCTGCAGGAAGCAATTATATGAATGGCTTTTTGTTGTCATATTTTTTACCATAGCTATATAGGCTGAAATAAAATAAAAAAGTGAGACTGCATAGTTGTTACTGGTGCAAATTCTTTGGCTTTTCCTTTGTGTCTCTAGAAGTCACAAATGATAAAGAAGTCACTTCTGTAGTACAATTTAGTTGTCACTTATCATTTACCTGGTAAGATTAAAAATTTTAGTGACTGTCAATCTGTTTTATTCAGTCAGATTTGAGAAAAAATGTAACAAAAATGAATATAATAGGACCAGGGTGACCATATTTTCATAATTCGAAGTTACATTATTAAGCAATACAATTTTCTTTCTTTCTTGTCTTTAGTGTGATTATTCAGTTCCTTTTTCTGCCCATTCTTTAAGACAAATCCTTTCATCCTTTTGCCTGCTCTGGAATGTCCTCATAGAATTATTTATTTAGTTAGTTATTTCATTATCTCATTTCTTTTGTGTATCACTATCTCTTTTTCACTAGTGTGAGAAACAAAACCCAACTCTGCCTAGACACTGAAAGTGCTTTCAAAGATATACCCATCTTCTTTTTTCACCTAAAGACAGACATTCTTTTCTTTAAGCCACTTCTTTTACTTTCCCCCTGATGAGGTTCACTTATTTTCCTCACTTTACAACCAATAATTCTGCAATCATTCCTAAATGTCCTTTCAGTTTTGTGGTGAGCTAATTGGATACTTCTCTCCCAAGCTTCGAGAAATCTGAATTTTTTGCCTTTCAGAAAAAACAGAGCCCTCTACATTCTTTGCTAACCAGAATGAAGACAGCCACAGAGTTTTTAAGGAAATAGTTGCAGCAAATAGTGCAGTACAATGTCATCTCAAGTTAAGCAGGAAATGTAGGTGACCTGAAGTCGGTGACTCTTAAAGTGGAGTTTTAAAATCCAAGGTAATATCTGTATATGATATGCAGTGGGTTGTGTATAAATGCAACTTGTTCTGACTTCCTGCACTATGCAGCTCTGTGCCCTGTAATCATGCCCTGGTGTTTTTAGAAAATGACATCAGCAAGTGCCTGGTTTTGCAGCACTGAGCATCCTGAAAATTC
Organism: Rhabdornis inornatus; assembly: GCA_013397075.1. Lineage (NCBI taxonomy): Eukaryota > Metazoa > Chordata > Aves > Passeriformes > Rhabdornithidae > Rhabdornis > Rhabdornis inornatus. The sequence continues at coordinate 171,340 of VWZS01008710.1, read as the reverse complement.
TATTAGGGACCTCAGAAAGTGTATCATCTTCATAGAATATCGAGAGGTTAAGTTGCTCCAAACACAGTTTTCCAAATTTCTGGTCCACTGTTTTGTCAGCTGGTGTTATATGCTTGAATTGGCCCCTAGATGTAATTTATCTGCCTAAGCAAGTTTCTATTATGCAGCTTGTAATAGGATGAGCCATGAACTTTGCTGCAGAAGCCCCATTTTCTTTGTAAAAAGAAAATGGCAAAGACAAGAGTTCTTATGGTAAGGTTGTGATAGAAAAGAAATGCATTTTAGCAGCAAGAAGTTACATTTGTAATGGCTTTGTGAAAATGCTGGACTTTAAATTTGGAGTTCTTGATGGTCACTTAAAGAAATTTAAAAATGCCTAGCAAGGTATTTTAAAACTCCTAGGAAGGCCAAGGAGATTAAAGCAAAAAACTTCTGATTTTCTTTATAATGCCAAATATATCGGTAAGCTTCAGGAGGACATTGCATTCTAATGTTCCAAATCACTGCACAAACCCGATTTTTTTGGAAGAGGTAGATTAATTTTAATTGAATATTTTTGACTCTGGCATGAGGTGCTGGGCTGACAAAAAATGACCTGCTTCAGTTGCATCTTTTTGCTGCAGTTAGAACTGGGAAAAAAATTCAAGCTAGAAGAGGAATCACAATTAGTTCAACAATCTCAACACTTGAATATAAGCAATTTGACAACTCAAAGGTTAGTTCAGTAATTCCACCTCCTCACTAGGATGAGATAATTGCATTTTATTCCTAAAATGGACATGTAGTGATTAATCTTCCTGTACGGTTTATTAACAGGGTCTAGAACAAAAAAAGTATTCTTGAAAGAAGCCAAATTTAACTTGGATATGCATTTCTTATAAAACAATGTATATTTTGGGTGCTTCTTGTGTCTCAAGTACATAAATGAAGACTGAAGAATTGAATTTCATTTACAAAATATATATCAATATTTGCAGCAATAAATTTGATCTTCTGAATAAAGTAAAATTGAAGTAAAATATAATTTAATTTCTACTCAGCAGATTTTTAAATGAAGACATTTTTTCCAAAGTTAGAACATAAATTATAAAGACCCTGAGAACCAGAGTAAGAAGGAAAAGAGGAAGATCTGTCCCTTAAATAATGGAAAAGATAGGAATATTTTGTCGATGGGACTCACACTCTTGAGCTTTGGATATTAAGTGCAGTACTAATAATGTCTCAACTTCTCAAAAAAATTATTTTGGATCGTGATAAACTGCATTGCAGTAATGACTGATGCACTAACATAGATCTGGATTATTTTCATCAACTTTATTTCTTTGCTGCTCCCTCAAGTAATTAAGAGTGTATATATGAATGTGTCTATTTGGTAGATATTCCCAAAAGCTGTCAGTTGTTTTTGGGGTTAAGCGTGGTGAAGCTGACCAAACCAGGAGATTTTGCTGAAGATAAGGATTTGAAAATTCACTCCCTATGTGGTATACAGATATTTCTTTCGAAAGCACTTTTTTTTATGTCTGAAAATGAGATTTATTTAAAAATTTATTCTATGATATGTCACAAAGTATCATGAAACCTTATAGTTCAAACAATCAATTATGAAATTAACCCTAACTCCCTTCCCAAGTGGCCAATGATGCCTTTATTCCACTAGAATAGAACTCCTGTATTAAATGGAAGCATTTCCAAAGTAAAATATTTACACAGCCTTAATGCTTATAAAATCCAGGCTCCATGACACTGTCAAAGGAAATAAATTCCAGAAGTGTGTGATCATCAGGAAAATATTCTTCTGGTATTCCAATTAGCTGAATATAGGAGCAACCCGGGAGACCACAAATCTCATAATGACATGAAAGGAAGATAAATTAGTCTCTTTGAACTCATCCCCAAGATATGGAAGGCTCAAATTTTTAACTGGTGGACTGAACAGCAAAAATTAATAAACAATCCAGTGCATAGATGTGTTGTCATAGCTTCTGTTAGACTAAATGAAAAGACTGATTTTAATCTTACTGTCATTTGGACAATGATTTATCTTTTAGTTTGCACATAGATTACTCTCTGTTCCCATCATAGATCACATGGACACATTGATACCCAACACAAGTTCAGACATTTAAGGACCAAATCAGTCGCGTGAAAGTAGAGATACTGCAATAAATCTCAAGATAATTTCCAAGTGAAAAAACGTAATTTCTAAAATTAATTAAACTCCCAAATTTATTGTGAATGAGTGACAGTTTCTGCAATGTAAAACCACCATGGATTTCAAGATCAATGTAGTTATTTTCTTTACGTAACAAGGAAGATTATGATCAGCCTCCTCACCAAAAAAGTGCTTGTGTAAAGGATGTTGTAACTGTGGTAACTGTGTCTTTCATGAAGAAAACATTACTACACACTTTGAGTCTATACATTGGAATAATTTCTGTGTTGGGGGCATTTATGTAGTTGGTAATCATTGTTGGACTGTCATAGGATTTATTTTTTGCTGACTGTTTGCTTAAATTTCTATAACTTGAAGAATAAGGGATATAAGTACAAACTGCCTGTGGGCCCTGAAGAAATTAACTTGCACCTTGAATACCTCATCCTGAAATGGAGAGGAAAGACAAGTGTCTGCAAACTGTTAGTGAGTATATTTTCAGGTTCTAGTTATCAGCTATTAGTATTTTACATTATTAGTCATGCATAATACATTGTTAGTAGTATTTTAAATCACCTTTTGTGTTTTTGAGTGGTGAAAAGTGATCACTTTTTATGAAAATGAAGAAAAGAAATCTCTTTTGTAGCAGATGAAGTTTTCAGTGCATTGTTTCAAAAATCAATCAAATCTCTGTTCTAGGCCAGCAGTTCTCTTCTAGTAGACGCATATCATTGGTGAACCATCCAGAACTGCAAATGAGGCATAAAGCAGGATTCAGGTACTATAATGAGGTGCAAGGAAATATCAATTGATTGTAAATCAGCTGAAGGTAAAAGTGCTTGAAATATACTATTCTAAACCACGTGTTCTACAAGGTGCAGCATCTACTGAATATTGAGCCTTTTGTATCCTTGTGTATTACACATACTTCTCTACTTCTTCAACCAGTGGATGGAAAATTTGAAGTTCCTGTTGGATAAAGGAGCTATTCCTTTAGTCAGGGGAATGAAGTCTCACTTAGATATTTTCTAACTTTGATTCTTCCACCTTAATCGTGCTCCTTAAATACTTCTAGAAATATTATTTATATATTATATACCACATGTATGGACATGGACAAATGTCTGTACTTGTACTAAAATGTTGGGATGCCAAGCCATTTCAGCAAACTATCAGAACTCTAGGAAAGCAGAGAACAGATCACGGGACTGTCATTTGACCCAGAGTTTCAAGAAATTTGTTTTGTGGGGATGTATTTCTCCTGTAGGAAGATGACCAGCCATGCAGAAATGAAAAAAAAATAGTATCATTGATGAATTACTTTAGTACAAAATAGAATCATGCTCTTGCAGGTTGAAGAATAGATTTGTACATTTATTAGACAAATAGGTTGGTTTTCTTGTTTGCCAAATGCAATTTCTGCCTCAGTAGCTCTTTATATAAATTATGTCTTAGGTCGGGATAGTGGTTTAGAAACCCAATATCCCGGATTTTAAGACTTCTTTTTTATATGTGACATCTGCCATCAGTAGGAGTTTTGCTAGAAACTATGAAGATCCCTAAAATACCTGTCTTACATGTGGGGAAAATGCATGAGTTGGAAAAAGGGAGAGAATGCACACATCTGGATTTTTTTTCAGATATGGTGTCAGAACACAGCTAAAGCAGGAACTGGAAAGTGTTCTCAGATCTAGCAATAGAAATGAAACCACAGATTTATATTCCTACCTCCCAAATAAAGTAATTAGACAAGCGTAAGAACACTTCATTAAATCTATTTTTGGGTGCTCATGCATTTTTGGGTCACATGATTTTTTTCCCTCTACATGTTCTTTCTTTCCATTAATTACACAGGAAGAAAAAGGTGGCTTGCTTTCCAAACTGCATGACTTAGTCATCTACATTTAGGTGGGATGAATCTGGCTGTCTCTGTTGTTAAGGTCAAACAATTTAAATTCAACCTCTGAATTTGCCTAAAATCAGTAACATCTTCATTTTTAAGCATAGACTTCCCTAAGCAAGGGAACTGGCAAGTGGTGTAGAACAAGGCAGTGGAATTTTATTGCAGACCAAGCAAGTCATATATATTGTGTAATATTCAGAAGGAAAAAGATAAGATAAATAATTAACATGATACATTTTATGTAATTATTTGCAACTATTCTATGCCTTGTCATATTTAAATAAAATTTCCTGTATTGCCTTTCAGCTAATATATTAAAGAGAATTCCACAGAGAGGTTTGAGAAGCCATAATCTATACTGAGCTAAGGAAATGAAAATATAAGTCAAAGTTATTAATGTTAAAGATATCTTTAAAAAAATTATACTGGGAGGTATTCCCAGTTGTGAGGCATACTTACTTATTAATTTCAATAATTAGTACTGTTGTGGTATAGTCTATCATAATAAATAACAAAAGGTTTTCAAATTATAATTTTCCTATATCCTTCGTCTAATCTGTTTGGTTTTTCCCCCTGTCTTACTCATCCTCAAATGCTCAATTTGTGTGTGGTCAGTGCCAGTTTTTGTATGTGTCCATACCCGCCTTAACAGTAGGATTTCCCAAGTGAACATATGGCACATTTCCTAGTATCTGTGTAAGGAACAGTTAGACCCACCATTGTGCTGAGTTTTTAAAAATGTAGAATTATTTTTTCAGTAAAAGTATTTATTGTAAGTTGTCTGACATGTAACTTTCACAAGTCTTTATTTTTTTCATTTCATAGATTTTGAATTTCATTTAAAAAAAGTGATAAAAAATAGAAAATCTCAGCTTCCAAGTATTTTATTTGTAGAATATATTCTTTCCTAAGTAGTAAGTATGCAGGCAAAATATCATGTTTAACTTGCTTGCCAATTTTTAGGAAGTTTTAAAGCTATCCTCATCAGTGGATCACGATTATTTCTTTCATTTACTTACACCATGATGAGATGCAGGGAAATGAGTTACTTTGTGTCCTCACAGAACTCAGCACATCTTAAGGACAGTTGATGCTTTTCTACTTACGAAGTCCAAAGCTGGAATTTCCTGTCAAGACTTGGCTTTTTGGGCTGATGTACTTTGTACTCCTTGACTTCCTTGACAATCTATAGATGTCAAGGTTAGTTTTGTCCTTTATTAAAAAGTAGACAGCTTATTACCTTTTTTCCCTGTGTGTTGAAGACATAAGTACTGAGAATTTTCAGGGATGGGAATATCCAGATGCCTGTAAAGGTGCTAAAGGTAAACTGGCAGTTTATTTTATCCTCAATGTAAGTGGGTTAATGAGAGCATCCTCTTGATCATTCTGAGTATTGTTGTACTTGATGGGTGAGTTCGTGACTGAGGAACCGTGCACAGACTGCTTCCACTGGCACTAGAGCAGTTCCAATATTTGGAAACGTGCTAGAGGCACAGTGTTGAACTGCGCTTTTGGGCCTTAATCCAAAGACTGTTGGCATGGACTGTTATGCCTGATTTCACTGGAATTAGGCTACTTAAACACTTGATGCTACAAGGAATGTATTTCAACAGACTTTGGAACAGCAAAGTTCTAGTGTCCTACACAGCAAGTAAGATGAGGGCTTGGGGTCGACCACTGGCATTATTCTTACCTGCAGCCTCAATCACATCACTTAATCTTAATATCCTAAAGTATTTAATAGAGAATATGCTTACAAGGTTTGTAATAATTAACTGTTTTTTGAAGCTTATTCTAAGGATAAATTATTTTTATTTCATTGTTTGGTATTACTGCTGGTGGAACAGGAGATAAACTTTTGTGAGTCCTTTGTGCATGGGATGCCACTAACAGCATGATGGAAAATGAAGAAGAGGGAGTTAAATACACCTGGGAGAATGTTCCACAAGATCCAGAATTAGTACAGCCTATAATGGTATCTCGCATATTTCTATCCTAATTATTCTGTGGTGTGGTGGACGATCACAATAACTTCAGCCTTTTTTCTTATCACTTTTGATAATTTTGCCAAAGTTCAGATGGTAGTGTTGTGCCTATTTGCTGACCACACTCTGACTGTCTTTCTGATGTGAAAATCAATGAGTTAACGGGTCTCAGTCCTACTCACTCTTTTTCTATGCATACTGACTTGTGTTTTTCTCCTCTTGTGATGTTACAAATTTTCACAGAGATTGCTGGAATTTAACTACGAAAATACTGATGCCCTATGAAATTACCCGATCTCCTCAAGCATATTAGTCATGATGATAGATGGTACTATGGAGGACAAAAGGGATAAAACAGACTGTCCAGATTTCTAAGTCTCATCTATTGGCCTAAAAAGTGTAACTTGTACTAAAGGGAGAGTATAGATTAATTTAAGTGGCTACATGAGAGAAATATGAAGAAGGACACTGAAAAGAATTAAATAAATAGAACACCTCGAAAAAGAAATGTGAAGATACTGAGAATAAAACACAAGGAAAAAAACCCAATATTTTATGGTGTAAGATGAGGGTGAATTTACTTTCTTTTACATTACTATAGTTTGGTAGTGGATATTTTCTGTAATGAAGTTTGGTCTCTTAGCTGGAATTTCAGTATCTTCCATTGTAGATCTGTGACCTGACTACCAAGGATTAAAATCAGTATCACTTTTCCATTCTTGATTAATGTTTAACTCAGTGAATTAAATAGTTCTTTCAATATTTAATTATTTTACGGGAGAGAGAACAGTGTCAACAGCAAAGACTAATTCCCTTAGGAATAACCAGGGGGATGTTGATGCGAACTTTGTGGGCGTATTTTAGGAAGACAGCAGAGAAACCTGGGACTCAGTTTTCCATGCTTCCTAACATTGTTCTAACTGCCCAACTAACTGTAATAAGAAGAATGGTGCATTTTGAATGACTGCTAAGGCGCCAGCAGAACAAGAAGATTCATTTTTACAATTCTTGGACAGAGACTGATGCTTTCCTGTAGCCTGGATTTAGGTACTTTTATTCTTTTGGGTTTGAGGCTTTATCAGTATCCCTTTCTTTATTATTTCCTGTTGTAGGTATTCAGAATACTGGCTTCTATGACTCCTGCTATTATATGTTTTAATTTACAGTTGTAGATTTTGCATTACTTGCTAAACTCCTCTTGTGATACTGAACCTTTGAACATTGATGTCCTGAAATACAAATGGGTGTGTGCTTTATCCCAAAAGAAAGTCTGCTTGCATTTCACTTGCAGTAATGAAGTGAAATGCCCATCCTTGAATAGAATTTCCAATAGTCCTTAAAATCATGTCCCACCTTGGAGCATCAGTTTGCTGACCCAAAAGAAGTAGTCTTATAAACAGTAATAATACGATGCTATCTAATGTCCAAGGCCACTGTTGTCAACTTACCTGTTTGAAAAGAATTTGTTCAGAAGTCTTTTCTTTTCATAATGAATGTCAGTAAAAAATTTTTAATCATGAGTATTTGAGTATTTAATGAAATGCTTTGATAAGGGCATATTGGAGAGCGATAGTGGTGTAATACAGGTATTTATGTGCTATTCGTTACAAAAATTTTATGTAGTATCTAGATGGAAAAACCAGTAGACATTCGACTTTCTGCACATTTAAAAGATCCCTCTTTTATTCCCAAACTCCAGGTGACTCAGCTCTGCAATTTTCTTCAGTGTTTCCATCAAACTATACTTACATACTATCCAGTAGATTAGAATGGAATTGAATCCAAAATTGTTCTTGATAGTATCTTTTATCACAGAAAAATCTTTGTCTTATAAGCTGTAATGTATAGCTTTAATAAATTTGTATGACTCTACCTTGTTTAAACTACAACATCCTGTGAAATCTTTCTTATATGCCTATAATAAGTGATGCATGTAAGTAATGTTTAAGATAACATATTTATACATATTGTTAACTTCTTTGTAGAATAGATTTACTTTTCTGAAATCTAGAATCAATTCAAGGAAGTTTAATCTTATGTTTGAAATATAAATATTTTATGTAAATTTGAAAATGCTCATATTTGGAAGCTTTCTAGATAATGTTTCTTCTTAAAAACTTGTATCTGGTGGACTTTCATTAAGATTCAGTTTGGCTACAAAGAGAGGTATCTGTATGGACCTCAGTGTAGTTTGGCTTAATGGATCCAGTGATGCTTTCTCAGGCTTTTCTTTTCATTTTGAAATAGGCTGTCAACCATGTCAGGTAGTTGTTCAGACTATCTAGTACTCATTTTGCTCTTTCTCTGAAATATCTTTAAAGTGCTTGGTCTTCATTTCCATGAAACCCTCGGTAAAATTGATGTGGAAATGAAATGTATTATTATTGAACCATAAATAGCAAGAGAATGTACATATATATTTTTGCAAGTATAAATACACCAAGTACCATTATAAAGATCACTGTCAGTTATTTTAATGAGGCCCTCAAAGGATAGGAAATGCTAGAAACAGAAGTACTTGAGCAGTGCTTGTCTTACCTGGTGCTTATCAAGTACACAATTTGGGGTGTTCCAAAAAAAGAAGCCTGTGCATATAGGACCACTTTTTCTTCTAATATGGGTACTGGAGAGCATAGAGTGAGAGCCCTGAAGAACAGAAAAGTGGATCTCAAGTTAAATACCAAATAGGTAGAAAACTAATCCCTATCTTTTCCAACATTCTTATGTGAAGAGGGTATAATTTCCTGAACCTTAGAAATTATGCTAAATCACTGCCCTTCCCAAGAGGAATTTTTTAATATAAGAAACAGTGACACATTTGAAGATCTGTAACAGTATATAAATAAGGTAAACACTAGCTGTACCATTTTTTTCTCAAACAATATCAATGTACAGAAAATAGATTTTATGTGTGGTTCTACTGACTTCTTTTGACTGTCAGTTTCATTCCGGTTCTCTAAGGATGGGTCCTTCATCGGGCAGAACCTACTCTGCTCATGCTCCTTCACTCCATTCCCTTCATTCCCTTCAACCGCTTCTTGTTAGGTCTCCTTAATTCCTCAATTCTTCTCAGATGCATGATGACATTTTGGAAAAGGTGAAAGTACCTAAAAAGAGAGGTAGGAAGTCCACATTATAGGGTCAATACACTACTCTAGGCCACATAATAAATACAGGAAGCAATTGTTTATTGGCTAAAGGTCTCTTGGAGTGTGTTAGAAGGGTCAGGAAAGAAAGGTAATTCTGTTTTATTCTGTTCCATCAATTTTTTAAAATAAAAAATAGTATTTTAAATCAACAGCACATTAAATTTTGATGAAAATTCCAGATGTCTGAAAAAATATGTATTTGCACAAACCCCATTTCATTATAGCTGAATTTTCTTCTAGCAGCAATTATGAAGTATTTGCCTTTAAAAGCATTCTTTTACTTTAATTTTTTCCTATGAAACATTGTACATGCATGAGTACCTGCAGAGTAGTCTTTATTCCTTACTCCAAAATAAAATTTAAAAATTTATTTAAAATATGTGTCTTTTGTCAGTAATTTTAGGACAATCTTAAAAAAAAAAGGTAAGAAAGAAGAAAAAAGAGTGTATGCCCTAACTTCCATTTTAAATATCTGAGAATGAAGACATAGAAAGACAAATGTCAAACGTTCAGAACTTAGCTGCAACTACAGGAGCATTTTGACTGTGATGCCCATTCATAAGGCACCAAAAAAAGGGTAATGTACTTGAAATATGTGATCAAATACTGGTCTTGTACCTACTCCATGGCCAACATCACCTCTGAACTGTTAAGTGGTGCATGTTACACTGATCAGAATGACTTGAACTTTTGGGACAAGATGACTCTGTTTCTTGGAGCAGATAAGAGATTTTGTTTTCTTTTTTGATGGAATGAATCTAAAGGCATATTTTCTTGCATTCCAAACATGAATTCTCTGTAATATAGGTAAGGTGGCTACCAAGTATTACTTTTTCATTTTATTATAGCAAGATAGCCATGAATACCCATCAGTTCCTACTTCAGGACCTCAAAAGTTGCCAGCTTTGACAGATATAGAGCCTATTACTTTAATCAAAAATTGTAGTACATTGCTCAAATACAAATGCTTCCATAATGGACAGTCTGCTATCGACAGAAAAACAGGTATTAAAAACTATTTTGGGTAGTTTGTACCATGTTTCACATGAGTTTTGCAAACAGATTTATTAGCAGATATTTTCACGATTTAAAAAAAAAATATATTTTTCAGGGTGGTAGTGAGGAGTTGCATATATATCTTTTTTGTGGGGGCCAGGAGATGAATTTGTTCCCACTTATTTTTTCTTTTAAAATCTGTGTTGTAGCTGCCATCCTTCTGGCCAAAGAAGCCTGGATGGTTTCTTCCTTCTGAGCACATCAACACACTTGAATAAGCTGGAAAGATGCTTATTCCCACATCATCTGAGATTCAAATTGCTTTCAGTGGAAGAGCTTTAATAATGGATCTCATTTTATGTTGGTTTATTTGGAGATTTTGTAATTAGTGCTAAGATGCTAAAAGCTGTAGATAGAAAAAGAGATATTATAAAGAAAATATTCTTAACTGTTATTTTTTAATTTGACAGTGATAAAATTTTCTGTACTGTTATGTAATGTCATCCTCTGGCAAAAGCATTGAAACAAAAGAAAAAATGCTTTTTAGTCAGGGATACTTCTTTTCTGTACATTTCATGGTATTCACAGAGCATACTATACTGCAAAATCTCACTCTGTTCTGTTAGGTGACTGATTCTGCTTCTTGCTCTTTGATATCTGATACTTATGTGTACCAGTACACAGGCTCCTAAAATAATGGGTTTTCCTGGAAGTAGATGGTTTTGGAGCACCCTAAGAAGTGATTGATTTTTCTCGGTTCTATCATGGCTGATTCAGTGCAGTAAACTTTTAAAAGATACTGAAAGTGTTTCATTTTGAAATACAGTGCTTCTATATAATGCAGCCATTCCTTTTAATAACTGTTCAAGTTTGCATGGTAAATCATTGCCTTGATGCTGCATGTACAGTTTCTGGCAGAGTGGTTATGTGTAGAACGTATACTGTTTGCTTCAGTTATGAATTGATACTGCATTTAAATGTTTGCACTAAAAACCTGTTATCTCAGATACAGTATAGCTTTTCAGATATGAGACAAAAGATCTATTGTTACAGTCTCAGTGCCACATGTTGTTTATTATGCACAGAATATTTTTAGAGTGGTCTTTCTGTTCTTTAGAATTGTCTTTACATTAAAAAAAAATAAGAATTCTACATACATGGTCACGGATATTAGTCATTTTTACAGGGGAGGGAAGGAGGAGGGGAAGATGCAGAAATCCTCCTCCTCTTAGACAGTAGTAACAGTGTGAGGATGCCTTGTCCTCCTTTTTTTTACTTCTGAGATTTTATTGCTGGCAGCCAGATGTGCTGAAACTCCTGACGACAGCATCTATTCACTGCGTGTTTTTAATAGGCTTAGAGAAATATGAGTAGAGTACATGAAAGCAGCTCAGCTTCACACTTCAGCTGGGAATGCCCAAAAAGCTTACTGCTGTTTAGAATTCTTGCTACAGTCAGGAGAAAGCCGCTCGGGTACTAAATCTTCTACAACTGAATTAGAAGAATAATGACTGTACAATTAACTATCAGCCCTTGCTCATTTAGGCACAGTTTTTACAGAGATCAGGAGAAATATGGAACTTGATTGGCATATTTGTGTTTGATGGTGTGTACAAAATAGATGACTTTTAAGACAGGTGGTGAAGAAAAATAGAAGGGAAAGAAAGGGAGAAAATGCAATTTGAAACACTGCGCCAGGTCTGCAATTCTGTTTTATCTCATTTTCATGGGGTTTTTTCATCCCCTCCCAATATTTTACAAAATGATCTTTTTGGACAAACGTTGAACAACACTAGGTAAGTAGAAATGAAATATTTTTGCTTTATCATTTCTATTTTTATGCTGATGGCAATCGATCTGCATGCTTTTCAGTGGGGTACTTTCATAACTGCACTACTAGATATTAATATTTTTATGGTAGCAGTGAGTCTGTTAATGTTTTTATGTTTTATGTAAGGATTTACATGAGAACTCCATCTGCAGAAATAAAGCCAGAAAAGATAGAATAAAATATTTAAGATGGTTATGTATCTTTCAAGTACATTAGCTGCCATTAGAAGCTAGCATTATTAGCTGTAATCCTTAAAGCATATTAAATATTCATAAACAAATTTGTCAGAGAAAATGATTTCTGTGTGCATATGGCAGTGAAAAGATTAAATGCTCAGAGATGTGTCTGTTTAACCATACATAATTTATTGGAAGATGCAAATTAGTAGTCCTGCATACCTTTTGCAAAATAGAAAGCAGTTCCTTATTTTTAGAAGATTTAGATCCTGTGTGTGATGCTTTTCAGTGATGTTTTTAACTGGCCAAATTATAGCTGATTAGTGGACGCTTTGCAGCAGGTCAGTCAGCTCTATAGAGTATCCTTTTGTGAATAGCTGTTGTTTTGTGGTAAATAGAAATGATAGGGTGAAGTTGTTTATTGGTGTGAGACAGTTTTTGAATTGGTTTCTTAGAATTTTTGGAGGGGTAAAATGAATTAATAATGCCACATTTCTGTGTCTTTATTCAGTAAACATAATATGGTACCGATGTTTAGAACTTTTTCATATTGCTATTAAATATTAAACATAAAAAATATTAATAACTTTATGAGAGTGGAAGTGCAGGTCAGGAAGAAAAAGAATCCTGTAATTTTTTATAAAGATAGTGCACTGATGGAAACATTCTGGAAAAAAGGGTGGAAGTAATAGGCAGAGACTATATCCAGCATTTTAATCTTCTTCTCTGTCTCTGTGGAAGAAATCTCTTTAAAATGGGGTATTATTTCTTAAATACAGGGACATTTGCACTTTATACTTCAAAAAATTGTTGTAATTTTGTTGTAAGGATTCTCTCCCTTACTGCTGATAATTCCTTTTAAAATATTTTCATATTTATTTTGTGTTACTGTTCTCAAGTTTTGTTGTCTTGGTTATGAATTTCTAATTAAGTATGTAAAATTATTAGGTAGTTTTAGCAATCATTCACTGTTATGAATTTAGGTATTTTTAGATATATATGAAATCTGTATTGAATGAGATTTTTCTTCTATCTCTTTGGTATATTGTGAAATATTTGAAGCTCTACAAAATGGAGCAATAATTTATGTATTATCAGCTGTGGTTGTAAAACTGCATATTTCCAAGTGCTTAGTTTCAGGCCTGCAGCAACCAGCAAAGCCCTTAGCAACTGTTCTAATCAGCTACCATCCCAGTCCTGATTCCCTGGATCTGCTTTTGCACATCAGAGTACATGCTTTTTGTAGATCGAGGTGCATGCTTTTTGCCTTTTTTTTTTTCCTACAGATACATGTGCATGGTGCTTTTCAGTGCTTATTTTGCTTGTGAGACTTGGGCAAAAGCTGCATATAGTATCAAATCAAAGGACAGAGCTATTTTATTCATTTGCTGTGCCTTAGATTAGGAGTATATTTATTCTAGAAGACTGGCAAACAAGAAAGGGTAGTTAGAAAATGGAGCCTCTTATGGGCTGGTTTACTTAGGATGAGAATATTTCTGTATTTATAAAGAGCAATGTTGTGTTTTTCTAGGTATCAGTGCTTTTGGCCCCAAGAAAACAGTGTGCAATTTTTAAAGAATATGCAGCACTAATTGTGAGAGACTAATTCATTCTTTTTCTGTCTTCTGATATGAAAGTTAGGTGAAAGTATTTTAAGGTTTTTGAGTAAAAAGATTCCCTCTTCTGAATAACTATTCATTTTTTAAATCTGATATTGATAGAAGGTCTTTGAAGGAGTCATCTATTAATCACTACAAAATCTCACCAGAATTTATTTCAGAGGGTAGTCCTTTGATTGTCTTGCTGATTTAAAAAAAAATCTGTTCTATTTTTTTTAATTAAATGAATGTAGTATGTAATTTAGGTAGATTTTTCACTTAAAGCTTTGCACGATAAATTTAAGGCACTTACTAAAAACTAATTGTTCGTGCATTAAGAGTTTATGCTTCAGAACTGTGGTGTACCTCCAGTATGTAAGAGTCTGCTTTGATGAGGTATAATGTGGCCTATCTCTTTAGTCTTCAAAGTTATTTATTTTGTCCTTTGATGATCCTTTCTCTTTTGAATATGTTTTTTTCTGTTTTTTACATCTAAAAAGTACAAGTCAGAGTCCAGAAAGATAACGGCTGACATTACACACAGAGTGATTAACTGCTACTGCCACAAAGTGATAATGTGAAGAAAACAGGTTAAAGCATACTAATTGTAGAGTAGATAATGAAGTGTAAAACAAAGTCATAGGAAGAGAGGTAGCATACAGATAATTTTAATTGAATATACATTCCTCCTACATTTCATATCATCTGTTCTTAGAGTTCTTGTTCTTCAGTTCTTCAGGAAGTTTAGATATGCTGAGATTTTGTTGAAGGAAGGATAGGGAATTTGGGCTTTGCTTTCTGAGGCTGTGCTAAGCATTGACAGGAACATACATTAAACTGTTTTTTGTCATTTCCCATAAAATCTTTACATGAGTTGGGTTTTGATTTGCATAGTTTTGGCTTTGCAGTAGCTGATGTGAGAGGACCCAAATGATTTTAAGCTCCTTGTGAGTTAGATTGATTTTAGCACTTGAATGGGCTTAGTTATCCCCTCCCAGCAACTTCTAATGGAGGAATATTGCTGCTGAGTTCTCTTTTGCCAGCTACAGGGCAGCACATTCCTGTAAGATGCTATTGGGAGTGTAAAAGAGAGACCTGATTTGCTAGGCCTCCCTCCTGCTCCTACATTACCAACTCTGACATTACCAACTCCAGCCAGCTGAAGCAGTAAGAGCTATCATTTTACCTCAAAATTGTGCTTCACTTGTGTTGGGGATTGTGGTGCTGTCTCCTGATAAGTAATAAGTTATTGGTAATAAGTTATTTTTTATTGAAAAATTATTAGAATTACCTCATGTTGGGAAACCATAAGAATTGTTTTGCATTTTGAGCATTTGACAAATAGCTCGCTTATGGAATAAATTTTTCATGTGTCCAGAAAAGAAATCAAGAGACGTTTTATGAAAACACACTATCTGCTTACATTACATCCAAATTTTACAGCAACATCTAAAGGAGGTTTGCTTTTTTTGCAGTCTAAAATTTGTCTCATTACTTTCAGTGACATACTATTTGTTCAAATGACAAAAGACAATCAAAGTTTTAAAATATATTTTAAAACTTTAGTAATTAAGTGACCTGGATTTTCAGATTGCCATTCTTCATTTAGACTTTAGTGCACAGATACCGTGCTGTTGGATGCTCTATTTGTAGCAACATGCTTTGAGAAGTCACAATTGCTTTGGGCAGTATTCAGATTAACACTGCATAATGGCAAGCATCTTCTGTGACTAAAATTGATACAAAGTGTACAGAGGACTATCAATCCAATTTTGCTGTTGCAGTTTATATTAGAAGCTTTTCTCAGAAAATGGAAAGTGGTCAATTTGCCTAAACTTGGTTTCTCACATGATATATTGTTAGGATTTTTTTACAGTTCTGTGAAAGTGAGTTTACTGTCTAGCTTGGCCACACAGGGGCATAAGATAACTAATATATTGAGCCTAAAACCAGTGCAAAGATTGTTCACCAAATTCTGTGTACAGTAGAGACTTAGGAATTGTCTCATTTTGAAATTAGACTCACCTAGTCTAAAAAACCAAGTTGTATTTTCTTTCATTAAATTAAAACTCCAGTGTTTTTGAAGACTCTTAAGAGTTTTCACTTTTGAAATCCCTTGGTAAGCATCTTTTACATAAGTACACTGATTTTTAAAAGATTACTAAAATGCCAAAATAAATTAGCTAGTTGGCAAAACTAGACATTTACACTGAAAGTATCATTTTAGCAGAAACATATGATTTCTTTTCATATGTTTCTTTTCTTTTCTTGACTATATTGGTTCAACATAGCAAGAGGTTTGCTAATATTCTAAGAGAATGTTGCATTTTCAAATATTACTAGTCTAGGAGCCAAGAAGAAAACAACCAAAATGGTGTTAGAACTGACAGTATATTGCCCATATTCTGTGAGGAAATACTGCTGAATACTGTAATTGAAACTGCCTCTCCTCTCTTTTCAAAACTAGCTTGTCTATAGCTACCTTTAAAAATTTACTCTGTTGGGATTTTCACATCTGCTCCTTTTTACATCCATACTAGATTCATAGAATCCTGTTTTAAGTATATTCCTCAAATTTGTAGCTGATGTGCTTTCTCAGATAAAAAATACACAGTATTGGTAAATACATTTATTTGCATTCCTACCATGTAATTTTTTCCTTAATGTATTAAAGACATAGCAAAGCTATTTCTTCTCCTTGTTCTTAACTGTCTGTGTCTTGCCTCAGACACAAAACGAAACTAATTCCAGTCCTAGATCTCTGTATTACTGTAGGAAAGTTGTCCATGTCAAATAATCCTCTAACTTATTTTCTTCCTAGAATTAGAGAAATAAGCCATATTCAGGTGAATCCTTATGTGCATATATATCTACATATATGTGAACTCCTCTAAACACAAAGGGAAGACTGGCAGCTGGGACAGCAAGTTGTATAGAAAAGGCACAGAGGAACTCATACAGCTGTGTATTTGGTTTTTTATGCACCTTTGCCAAACGTTCCTCACAGAGCACCCTTATGTCCTCTTTGAGCTGCAAGTATCTAACTCCATTTATCCTTTGACCCTTGATTAGCTTCTTTGGGACAAAGTGGGACAAATAGCATGATTTTTCTCATCTTCTCATGTTTCTATTTCCTTTGGAGGAAGCAACTGAACATACTAACTTGCCCCAAAGCTATTTCTTTCTCAGAGGAAGTTCTGTATTCCATCCCATCTTGGCAGCTGTTGGGTCTTGGGTTTGCTTTTAAGTCCCTTTTTCTAGGAAAAACCATCCCTGTAACATTCTGTTACAGATATTTTCAGAGAGAAAAAATTGAGATTTCCTTACACAATAATTTCTTTTCCCATCTCTTCCAGCTCTGGAGAGAGATACCTTCTGTTACTTCCACCTCAGTTGCTACAGATTTAATAAGGTGACATATGCTTCCTCCATGAATCTCACAGAGCTGTGGATATTTGCAGCCATAACAGGTTTCTCTCTATTCTCATTGTGCATCAACTGCTGTTATCTGATGATGGCAATAAAATCTTAGCTGGCATATGATCCTAACCTCTCACCAGGAAGAAAAAAGAGGATGGATCAGAGGTGGATAATTTGTCTCAATTCAGCTAGTATGTTAAATTAAGAAATTTAAATAATCCTAAATTTAGAAATTATTAAATATGCTTTAAAACTTGATTTTTTTTTCCTCACCTGAGTGAGAGCAACAGAAATCTAAGGAATAATTGAGTTACCAAGTACAACTTATTGAAGAGAACATGTAAAAAAAATCTCTTTCTATTCTTGAATAATTCAGATGATTCTTGTCATTTCTCAGAACAGCCCAATAAGATGTGGGTATTATCTTCTTTTTTTGGAAACAGAAAAAGCAGAGATCATGATATTAAAAATGACTATGATATTGAATAGTTGAAACATTTAAGAGATTTGTTCAATGACAAGAGGCCAGTATTTTATGGAAACCTCATGTTCCAACATCCAGAAATCAAGGTTGCTAGTCTTGACCCTTGAGTAGATAATAGGTGTAGTTGAGGACAGATTGAGCTGTGGTGACTGCAGCAATAACTAGCCCCATGTATCCATTTTGCTCTTCTTCAGGCTGCTGTCACTTTGATAAAATTGGCATGAGTGCTAAGCAAACCTGCTCCATCCCGCCTCAGCTGGGAGTTAGACTTTTGTATTGGTGTGCAGTAAAGTCAATACCTCAGACTGTTTCCTGTAGCTGCTCAGACTCATATGCATAAATATTTAATTTTTCCCAACTGTGTGGTCAAAAGCTCCTGGTGAGAGTCTTCACTGGTCCTTCTTTGCTCACTACCAAGTATATTCAAAAAAATCACAAGATAAGCTGAGTTGGAAGGGACCCACAAGGATCATAAAATTCCAACTCCTGGCCCTGCACACTGCCATCCCCAGGAGTCACACCATGTGCCCAAGAGCATTGTCCAAATGCTTCCTGAACTCTGTCAGGCTGATGCTGTGACCACTTCCCTGGGGAGCTGTTCCAGTGCCCAACCACCCTCTGGGTGAAAAACCCTTTTGAAATATCCAACCTAAACCTCCCCTGACACAACTCCAGGCCATTCCCTCACGTCCTGTCACTGGGACCACAGAGCAGGGATCAGTGTCTGCCCCTCCTCTTCCTCTCATGAGGAAGTTATAACTGCAATCAGGTCAGCCCTCAGTCTCCTGGCTTTGCCTCAAGGCACTTCACTATCTTGGTTACCCCCGCTTTGGATGCTAAGAGCTTAATCTTTCTTATATTGTGGGTCCAAAACTGCACACAATAATGGTTAACAGCACTCATGTAACCCTCACCTTCTTTACACTCCTTTATCTTTTTATCTTTTTCCTTTTGGGTTAGTAATCACATGCACATTTATGGTACAATCTGTCAACTAATAGCACTATCCCTTTACCAGGTCAGGAGCAGTAATTATACTGCATTGTAGGAACAGGGGGCTTTGAAAAGCAAAGCTTTCCATATCAGATAAAAAGCTATGTCTTTGCTTTCTTCCTTGATTGAGTCTTGCTGCTGTTCCTGCCACAGTTATTTATTTACTGAAGCAGTGGAATGAAGACTACTTCTGTTGGTGTTGGGCATTTCTTCATTATTTCTTTCTGTTTTGCTCTTTTGGGTTATAGTATGATTATGGGTAGAAAAAGAGCTAAAAGGGAAAACAGACTTTTTAAAACCTCTAATATCACATCTTACAGAGGGACAGAATAGCACAGATAACATTGGGATGTTTGGCTGTGTAGGTATGGCTAAGCTGGGGAGAATGGAAGGGAGGAGTACTGCAGTTACCTAACTCCCTTCCTGTCAGGTGGGATGGGACTGCCCTACCAGTTGCTAACTGTGGACCCATCATCCCTTTACATTTCTCGGGAATATACTCTTGGTTTTGCACTATAAAGGCAGAATGAAGGTTTACTCACAGAAAAGACTGTGATTCGAAATGGCTCAAGAAAGATGGGTATTGGGCCTCAAATGATTTACAGGGTTCTGAGAAAGGAATAAATGAATATAATTTTGACCCCTGAAAACTGTGAAATCTGAGATGAGTTTTTGAAGTAATGGCATAATTTTAACTTTACCCTGAGATAAAAGGTTTGAAGCAGAAGCTGGAGGTATTTCAGGTCCTTGGCTTCACTCCAGCATGTGCTTTGCAGTAGGGAGGCAAAGTCAGCCTTCTGAAAGCTGCTTTTTTGGATTGTGCTTTCTTGTTCTGAACCAGACAAGGTATAATTATGAGATAAAGAATTGAAATAAAAATGTTATGTATTGGAGAAATTTGTCCCAAAGTTTCCTCAGTTTGAAAGAGATTAGAGATTGAAATGCTGAAACATTTATTTTGTTTGTTTTATAATAAGAATTGAGTTGGATATATTGCAAGGCGGAGGGAATTTTCATGGTGTCTTTATTTATAAGAATGAAATATGTCTTGATTATTTCACTTTATCCTTGCTGGAATATTTGAGTCATCTTTCTGATTAAGATATACTTCTAAATTCCCGTCTTCTAGTATTGAAGACAATTTTTTATCATGAAACTTCATCAATATTTTGAATAAATAAGTTTTAAGCCCTTGTATCTGAGGAAGTAGTAGTCAGATATATCATAATAGGAACAATAATTGTAATTGTTAAAGGTATACAAAACTAAGTTGCAACAAGTAAGCCACTTTTAATTGCTTTAAGATAGTTTTCATTATTAATCTATAAAATAGGACATAGTCACAGAGAAATGCTCTAAACCAAAAAGTTTAGTCTGTGGTTTAACTACTGTGCATCCAATATAAGACCTTTTACATAATACATATGTATTATGTACATATATTTGTTGTAAATAAAACATAATTTCAATATGAAATAAATAGTAGAATAATGAAGTAAGAATACTTCTTGCAAATTTTAGTATTTTTTCTCTATATAAGATGTTCAAAATATTTTTGAAGTGACTGAAGGAGATGAATAAAATATTACTGAAAGATGGAACCTCAGAATATCAGGAAGACTTTACGCTACAATTATTGATTTATTATTTCTTATCCTAAAAAATACGTTTTCAAGTATATACAAACTTAATTAAAATAACCTTTAAATCTTTTCCTGAAACAGGATGTTTAAAATCTCTCCTCCCCTTTTACCCTCTCCTCTTCTATGTACTCATGTTTCTCTTTGTGCTTCTTGATTTTCCTAATATTATATTTTAGGTTGTTGCTCCTGTGTCTTCAGATTGCACTCAGAACATTTTGTGTGCATTTTGTGTGGATTTGAGGACCCCAGGGGTAGTCAGTCTTTCATTCACTTAAGGACCTTCATTTTCCCCTGCTAATGGTGGCATTGTTCTGCTACAAAATTACAAGAATGAGTGTTTTAGAGAAAACTCAATTTTTATAGCTCTTCTGTATCATGGTGACTCTAACACAGATCAATCATTATTCAAATAGCCTACAATAAAATCTTCTAAGTGCTCTATTTGCAAGAACTCTTCCAGTAAGACATGATTCATCTACCTGTCATACTTTGGAAGTTTTTGAAAAGTGTCAGGGAGGACAGAAAATATTTTAAAATGCAGGAAGGATTACAGTATAAAAAACTGAATAATTCAAATTATTTATGTCCACAAAAGCTTGCTTGTGCTTAACATGTATCTTTCATGTTATAATTGCTCATTTGTAGGACACAGCATAATCAGGATGTATATGCATTATCTGCAATCATCATTCAAATCTATCTTTTTTTTAATAAAGCATGAGAAGAAAGTATAGTCTTGTTCAGTTAAAGAACCTGGCAAGTACAGAGGTCTGAATTCTACACTTGCCACTGTCAACGTCTCCTTTGTAGTGCCAGGAAAATAATGTGAACTGCACAGCTGGAGTTCCCAGGAATATATGTCTTATTTAATACCTCATGTGCATCTATGAATTTTAATTTATAAATATTTGCAGAAGCCTATCATGGGTTTCTGAGTACACAGCAATGAAAGTATGAATTAAATTTTCCCTTTTGTTTTGGAATTTAGGTACGTCTCTAGACATTAGAATACGTGGCAGAGTAACTTAAGTACCTTAGAGATACACAAGGATTTTGTGCCTTGCCCTTCGTTTGCACTCTTAGTCTTAGCAGTTGCAAATTATTTCACATAACTAACTGGTTTGTTTCCTTAGGTACTGCCAGCTACACGGCTGATGTGTCCTCACTACAGTGAGATTTTTTTCTTGAGATAGGTCTTTCAGAACTTTTAAATTCAAATATGGAACATTATTCATATACAAATAGAGCAAATGTATTCACAAAGAAATTCTTAACAATTGTGAGGTTGTACAGTAAGCATGTTAAAATTGTAGAGTCATAGAAGCCTTAGGTTGGAAAAGACCTTTAAGGTCATCAAATGCAACTGTTAACCAGGACTGCAAGTCCACCACTAAATCATGTCCCTAAAAGATAATAATAATAATATTATATTTATTATATCACATGTAATATGTGACACACATTAATATTATAAACATTGTAATGTAATATATAATGTCAAGTGTAATGGAGACACTAACATTTGGGTAACCATACAAGATACTCAGGGACTATGCTCACAAGATTGCAGTAGTGTACAAAAGACCCTGTTCTCCTGTTAAGCACAGACAAACCGTTATTTTTAATTATTAATTAATAATGATTTGGTTGTTATTAATTCTGCATGGAATTTTTTGTGGCCTCATGACAGTATACTGGTGAAAAAACTGCAAATCTACATTTTTGTGGATTTTATTATTACTTCCATGCAACTAATGTGAAGGGAATTTTACTGGATTTTGTTCTTTTGATGTAATCCACTATGGGTAAGTCTGTATCTTGGAGTTCATGGCTGAATATAGAAATAAACCCACTTCCTACTTACCTTTAGTTGGGAAAGTTTTAGAATAATCACTGGTGTCTAAATTCTGTCTCAAAAATCACTTTCTTTGATGGAAATTATGCAAAATACATTAGTTGTATTTAATTTTTGTCACATATGGGTGATATCTGAACTGCACTTGTGGCATATATAAAAAAGTCTGTTGCATATATTCACCTTGATTGGAGCAAGTGGATTCTGAAACCACAGTTTAGATCAGATTGAGAAATAATCTTAAATCTACTGCTCCTTCAGCTGAGGTGAGATAAGCTAACTAAAAGGAAGAAAGAAAAATATTTCTTTCAATACATCTTTGGCAGGACATCAGCTTTACTTGAATTCTGGGAGTTTCATTATAACAATTCCAAATTTAGAGTGATGTAGTATTGATGTGATATGGTTTTGTCTCCAGAAGGCAATGTTAACTTGAATGCACATGTGTAGAAAAAAGTAGGCTGAAATGTAAGGAGTGCAACAGGTTGGAGATAAGATAGGAAACAGAGTTTATTGTATAGACCTGTTCGCTGAGTTGTAGTTCTTTCTGTCTCTTGCCTATCTGTATCATTTTCTTCTCCTGGTTCAGTGAAAAAATGCTGCAAAATAATAGAATATCTTATTAAATCCTATGTCATCTATCCCTCATGCAATGCAAAACTTAAACTATGGCAATAGAGTGGAATATTTAATTATCTCCATGTACCTGAAAAAGACATTACAGAAACTAATTTCTTTCCTTATTACTTTATATGGGGTTGAATCTGAGTTTATTACATAAAAGCACCTAATTAAAAGTCCAATGTCTTTCTTTGCTCATAACACTACCTAAAACCAAATCACTTACCTTTGTTTAAAATTTTAACATGATTTTGCACTAATGGCTATTGGTGGGGTTTTTTACTTTCCAGAAGAGAATGCACTGCTTTAAGTTATATAACCAAAACCAAGAGAAGGTAACATGTTCTTAACCTAATAAATTAATTTCAGAATTTTTATCAGCATGGTACTGGATTAGTCTATGTACTGAGCAGATCTAGAAAGAAAATTTTATTTTCTATTATTTGGACAGGTTTTGTATTTAATTACTTTATATAGTGTTATTTTAGAGCATGTTTTAGCAAAGACTGAACTAGATATACTAAATAAATAAATGCTACAATCATTAATCTGAATGCACTTTATATTGATTGCAAATTGACTAATGCCAGCATGAATTTGATTTTATGTTTATATACCTATATATATCTACAGGAAAAAAAGGAACATAATAAGCCCTTTGCATACAGACCTAGACTCTTCCTGTACTTAAAACTTATTGTGAAGTCCAATTTAGAAGCATTACTAAACTGGAAAAACGGGGTTCTGAGAGCTGCTGTGATGGAGAATAATGTCAGTATCACAGCAGAAGTCTGTGTTAACTCTGCAGTGAAAGCATAGCCTCCATTTCACATGATTAGATTTTCTGTTTGTGATACACTCTGTGCTGATTAGCTGTACTTTCTGCTGCAGGGCTGCTGCATTTTATTTGTGATATATAATCATGTATAATAACGTAGTTTGAATATTTAACCAGGAATGATACCCCATTTATGCAGGTATCCATATATAATCATATATCAAGTATGGTTCCATAGGTAATGTATTTTTTTTTCCTTTGAAGGAGAATATTTAACTTTGTTGCTTGTATGAAGGAAAACAATCTCATTATTCCTAACATTGTTCCTAGCATTCTCTCAGGGAAGTTAGATTTATCTAAGTATCTTGAAATATCATCTTTAATCCTGTAAAATAATAATTTAGATATGTATAAAGTGGGTATTTATTTTTAATTTTTATTTTTAGTTTTATTTTTAATTTATTTTTATTTTTATTTTTTTATTTTTATTTTTATTTTTTTTGGAACCGTGTACAAACAGTACAAGGAATAAGGTATTAGGATAACTTAGGATAACTTTTTTTGTAGCTCTATGATCTGCTAACTAAAAACAGACTGCAGCTGGCTAATGCTGCTTTCCCTGAATCATTAGGTATCTTTATTAGTCAATGAAGATTTTTTTTTCACACTGGTGGTTAATTTTATTTTATTTTATATTCAGAAATAATCTATTTGTTAAAAGACGATTCAAGATTTATTGTTATAGAATGAGAGAATGGCTTGAAAGGTACCTTAAAGATCATCCAGTTCCAACTCCCCTGCCATAGGCAGGGACACCTTCCACTAGACCAGGTTGCTCAATGCCTCATCCAACCTGTCCTAAATATTATTGTCCTCAGAAAGTATAATGCAACAAAGTAGGTGTAGATTTTGTCACAAAATCAGTATCTCTCCCAAGTAGCCTTATATTCTTCTGTAAACTGTCTTTCTACATATTGATGAAAATTCTGGCTTCTACAAAACTAGTTGGAAAAAGGAACTTTATATCTGAACTCTTAAAGATGAACATATGTTTATTGTATATCACTCAGGAACTGAGCTTGAGATAATATGGTAAATATTTTAGAAACAACAGTGAACTTTAGATAAACATAATTTGTAGCATGGCAGCTTAATATTTTCCACATAAAGTCCACAGATGCCTGNTAATTTATTTTTATTTTTATTTTTTTATTTTTATTTTTATTTTTTTTGGAACCGTGTACAAACAGTACAAGGAATAAGGTATTAGGATAACTTAGGATAACTTTTTTTGTAGCTCTATGATCTGCTAACTAAAAACAGACTGCAGCTGGCTAATGCTGCTTTCCCTGAATCATTAGGTATCTTTATTAGTCAATGAAGATTTTTTTTTCACACTGGTGGTTAATTTTATTTTATTTTATATTCAGAAATAATCTATTTGTTAAAAGACGATTCAAGATTTATTGTTATAGAATGAGAGAATGGCTTGAAAGGTACCTTAAAGATCATCCAGTTCCAACTCCCCTGCCATAGGCAGGGACACCTTCCACTAGACCAGGTTGCTCAATGCCTCATCCAACCTGTCCTAAATATTATTGTCCTCAGAAAGTATAATGCAACAAAGTAGGTGTAGATTTTGTCACAAAATCAGTATCTCTCCCAAGTAGCCTTATATTCTTCTGTAAACTGTCTTTCTACATATTGATGAAAATTCTGGCTTCTACAAAACTAGTTGGAAAAAGGAACTTTATATCTGAACTCTTAAAGATGAACATATGTTTATTGTATATCACTCAGGAACTGAGCTTGAGATAATATGGTAAATATTTTAGAAACAACAGTGAACTTTAGATAAACATAATTTGTAGCATGGCAGCTTAATATTTTCCACATAAAGTCCACAGATGCCTGTTGGGGCTGACCATGACTGGTGGGTTATCAACTAAATAAGATTTGAAGGCTATCTTAGGTTTTGCATAGTATTTCTAATTGTTAAATATAAGGGGTAACATGCTGTCCTACACATCTCTGAGACCCTGATATTTGGATCACTGTGCAAAATTCTGGACATGCTTTTTTAGCAAATCTGGATTTCAGAAAAAGCATATGGTAAAAATTTCAGAAGAGAATAGTGAAGAGAGATGGAAATGTATCCATATTGATTTAGCAAGCATTTAAAAGAGACAGATTAGCAGCAGCTATATGTAGTGATTACTTGAACCACAAGAAGAAAGAAGATTTATTTGGGAGATTTTAAAAAAGGACATGAAATGTAGTGTAAAGAATGTAAGGCTTCAACTGAATGCCCATGTAAATTTTTTAACCTACCACAATATAGAATTCATCCCATAGGAAATGGTATGCCTTAAATTAGATTGAGTAAATTCTAGAAAATGTACTGTGGGGATAGATCTTTCATTGTCATGGAAACCAACTAGATGATCTAATAAACGTTTTCCATCTCTAGCTGTGTTCTATTTCTGCTATTCGCTTCCAGGTGAATTTAGAAAATTGAGGTATTTTTGATTATTTTCACTGTCTGGCATTACAGTATAGTATACAACAGCTGAGATTTAAGTGCTATCTCAGGAAGTATATTTCATTAAGATCAACAAGGAATTATTTATAAAACATAAATGCCTAATTAAAACACATGGACTAAATCTCATTAATAATAGAGCAAATCCTGCTACTATTATTCCTGGGTTTTTTTGCATCATATGCATGTAGCTTCTATTATATTTGTCTAATTGTGCTGTCTCTCAGTCCAATGTAAGGCAAGTCAAAGTACTGAAAATAAATGTAACTACTCTTATTTATCCTTCATCTAAATTATCCCTTTGACAAGACAGGCCTTGTTTTCAGAAAAATGTGTACCATGTTTGTATGTTACCTTTTACACAAGATTTTATAAAGTAAACTATTTGCTTGGAGGATTCTCTAAAGAATAATATTGCAGATGAAATATATGTTTCTTCCCATAAGGTTAAAAATTAATTTGACCTAGCACCCATCTAACACTCTTTCTTCCAAAGAGGCACCTGCCACCTGATCATACCAGTAGTTAAGACATCAGCAGCGGTTGTGTTTGCTTACATTCCAATTATATATTTAGTCTATCTTCACATGACTTAATTCAGAAATCAAGTATCTATATAAATAAATAGTAAAAAAATCTAGGGACAGAATGTAGAGATTCTGAAGGCATTCTTAACGCTTGCTACGCTTATCTGCAGTTTCTAAATTTTCAGCAGAAAGGTTTTACACTTTGCATTGCTAAAATAATTTGCAGTTATATAAACTTAATGAGTCAGACAGTGTATTTACCAACACATGAAATAGAGCTTATATTAAAAGTTCAAAATGTAGAAGGAATATTTCGGAAGCTAACACTGTGCTTGAGAGGATGGTATCAGGTACCAAGAGGGAAATGAGGCTTTTGTCTCACCTGCCTTCACATGGTGCTTGGAAGCACCATGGGCCTCCAGTGAAACCAGTGGAGAGACATCAATATTGTAGGGCAGAACCGCGTGACATATTTAAGGCAGCTGCATTAATTTAAGTGTAGGGCTGACCGGAAGAAGTGAGGCAGTAGTATCTTCATTGTTTTGGGGAGCTCATTTACAGAGGGATGTGAGTGCAAGGGATGCAATTACTATTCCTTGAAAATTTCCTTGATGCCTAGATCCCCACTTCATGCTCCTAGCTCACATTGCCATCTAGTATTTTACATGCTGAAGATAATTAACCAGTTAATGGCAATTATAATGAAACTCAGAGTATTCTGAGAAAAGGAGTGTGACACAAATATTAATTGTCTCATATGAATATGGCCATTAGATGCACCCAGATTTTGAATCATTTGTCTAAATGAAGTCAGTGTATTCTTCTTATAGGGATTTGAATGGTTACTTTGACATTGTAATGCATGGAAATATTTAATGCTAATGTAAAATCTAAAGAAAACTGAAGTTGCTAAAGAATAAACATTTGTTTATAGCATTAATAATTCCTTTATTTTTCCTTAGGCAAAGCAGCTCCTTCTACTTAGATTGTAAGATTCACACAGAGAAAACATATCATGTCTCAAATAGTGTGATAGAGAAATGCTATCCTTTTCCTTAGTTGTTGATATGTAGTGTCTATTAAAAACCCCCTTATTCTTTCCTATAGCTACTATGATTGTTGATAAGAGAAACGGTGCTGCTTAGAGAATAAGCATTAAAATTTTAATATGTAAAAGTTAAATGAAATACACAATATAAGAATAATTAAATTCATATTACCACAGCCTGAGTCTGTGAAAATTAAAATGCTGACTGAGGCTACTTAAATATATCTATTGAAATACAATAAAATCTATGTTCTTTTAAGGGGGAGTCCAAGTCTGCAGCAACTTTTGTTTATTCTTGTATGCTTTGAGAGCAGTGGAATATTTCAGAAGGTAAGTTTATCAAATGATTCACTGCAAACACAATTTAATGTGGTTTGCCAACAATAAGCTCTATACTGGAATACTTGCCGTAGAAGCGGATGATTTTCAACTAAACTACATATCAGAGTAGTAACTCAGAGTTATTTTTTCAAACACCTTCACTGTTTAATACTATTCAACTTCCTGCACTTCACAGAGAGTGATTTCTAAACTGAAAACTTCAAATATAATCTTGCACAAAAAATTCTCAGAAAATATTTCAGACTTATAAAAAATCATCATATTCCCTATGAGGGTACATTTTAAAAGAGTCTATTTCATCTTATTTGAATTTCTCTTAAATCTGTTCTACATCCATGATAGCCTAAGGATAATTACAGTGCTGCCTACCTTTGCTTTCCTTATGACTGTCAACAGCAGCTGGTGCTACCAAAGTCTGAAATGAAAAAGAATCAGCATAAAATATAGTCACATTTTCCAGAATATTAATTTAGTCTCTGTGCACCAAAAGAAAAATAACAATAATACTAATTCATTAAAAGTAATAAGCAATGCTTTTCAGATATTTATTTGTCTAAGATGTTTGCATTGAATCTGATTGTGTTTAAAGAATAGCCACAGGAGAAAAATGTAATATAAATGTTTCAAATTAAACTTATAATTGTCTATTTATTTTTAAACTTCATTTTATCTCCTGTGCTACAGTTTCCAGAAATTTCTCTTTTTTTTTCTTTTTCTATGAAGTAGAGGCCACATAAAATTTAACTGAATAGCTCTGAAACACTGTACAGAGACAATCCCAATTAATTCACTCAAACAAAAAGCATGCTTCACCAAATGCTTCACAACACATATCCAACTGCACAGTCAGACTGTCTGGTTCCAGATAAGTTTTCTGTTCAGTCATCCAGAGATGCAATGTTAGACTGTAAATCATTGTAAAAATCCATCAAGGATATTTTTCAGAATATGTATACATACACAGTACACAGATTTATAATAGATTTAATAATTAACAAATATTTGTGAGTATCCTAAAGAAGAATTACTCTTTTTTATACTTGGCATACATTTTGAAAAATAAATGTGTGCCTCTTGTGAATCAAACAGGTCATAGAAATCTGTGGATAAGTACGTAGGTAGTTGATAGATCACGGACACCTACATTTTTATGACTCAATTTGCATAATTCTTACAGTTCTGAGAAATTCCTGCCAGTTCTGCAATGGCTTGTCACCTAACAAGCATGTAGTACTGTCTGAGGCTCCTGAGGCACAGGATACTCAGAGCCCTGAAGCCAGCACAAGGCACTCTGACCGTGGGCACTCACACGGAGCCCCCATAACAGCTTAGTTAGAGAGTGCACAGCTGCAGCCTGGCATCTCTGGCTCCCCTGTTAGTGAAAGCCTAAAGTCATCCTAGGAGGTGACCACAAAGGCTCAGAGTTGAGAGTCATGAAGCAAAGCACTCCAGGCAGTGGTCACTCCTTCCTGGATGCACCAAGGAGGTGGGGGATGCTCCAGGCAATGGAAGCAGGAGATGAGGGAATGAGAGTACATACCAAAAATGCCAAAACCTGTGAAGAATTTTCTCTGCTGGTGATATGGCCTGCTTCACTAGGGCCAGGAATCTGGTCAAATGTTGGAGCAGGGGCCTATATTTGTTGGCTTAAATATCCCATATACTGCTTAAAAACATGGTAAGTCAAATTCTCAGATTCTTAAAGCTTCTAATTTGCTATATAAGAATGGTTAATGATTAACTTTGCATTTTACTTTCTGCTTCATGAACTACTTAGGAAGTAATTGTCATTGTTCTCATACTTAAGTTCTTGCAAGGAAGGAAGATTATCTTATTTTCTTCTCTTTGACTCTGCAATCTTAGTGTAGTCAGACCCTATTTTCTGACTTTAAGACATGGTTTATTAGAAGGTGGGACAAACAGTTCCATATATTTTTCTTCCCTGTGTGTAATTGATATTTATGCACATATGCAATAAAATCTGGCAGGAGCACATTTAAAAACATATAATTATCTCTTAGAGGAAGAACAAGTAAATGTTTCTGTTTCAGTTCATTTCCTGTAAATGTAAAGCTTACAAAATTTCAAGCAACAAAATATGCATTGAAAGCAGGCTGTTGATGTAGATAGATCTCATAAAATTGGAAAAAATAAAGGAATCTTTATAGGTTAATAGCAAGTGTATAATGAATAATTTATTGTTTTTTTTGGTTTTACTTTGATACACTGTTTTATGTACTCCCTCTTACATAAAATATTGAGATTTTGATAACTGTAATTAATCAACTATTGATATGGACTGCATAAAATTTACTTGCTAAGCCCATTAAGCAGTATGTTGTAGATATGTTCTTGTGGGAAGATACAATAATACATAATATGCCAGGTCCCTACTAACGGACAGTTTGAAAGAAGATGTGGGATAAAAAACTATCATACCAAGATAAGTGTTGTCCAGCTCTTTGAGCAAATGGGTGAAGTGTTTTATCTTAAAAATATCAGCAGGTCACATAGGTAAATTGTGAATAATTTAGTCTAATCATTATTTTTCCCTCCTTTCTAATCATTCTTTCTCCCTCTCTTCTACTCAAAGGAATCCTAAACTACCAGTGGAATTTCCTTCTATGAATTCTTAAAGATTTTATCAGGGAAGTTTAAAGATACTTGCTTGACTTTAATTTACAACATCAGTAATTTCTGTGTAATCAGCAGATTTTTTCCTAGTTTTCAGCTCTAGATGATAGTGTGGTAAGTTAAGGTTCTATCTAGAGATACTGAAAAGTTACTTTGCTTCTGTTTTCTTCCATTTAGTGGGTTAGCATCCAAGGCTGGGGAGGTATGGTGGGATGGATGAAGGAATATTGGTCAGAATTCTTTGTATGAGATTGGTCTTGATAGCCTGATGAGCAGATTTATTGTCAGAAGCAGTATGAGAGAGACAGGACTGATTCAAATACTCCCATTTAAATGAAATTGTTTATCTAAAATGCATTCTCAGACTTTAATAAAATGTATTAAAAACACTGATGAAGGGATTGAGTGTGCCCTCAGCAAGTTGGCTGATGACATCAAGGTGGCACTGATTGGCACACATGAAGAGCAGGATCCAGCCAGAGGGACCTGGACAAGCTCAAGAAGTGGGCTGTGGAAAAATCATGAGGTTTAACAAGATCAAGTGCTGGTGCTGCACCTGGATAAGGGCAACCCTAGTTATCAATCCAGGCTGGGGATGAAAAGATCCAGAGCAGCCCTGCCAAGGAGGACTTGGGGGTGCTGCTGGATGAGAGGCTGGACATGACGCAGCCATTCTGGGCACTCCCAGACCAGAATGCCAAAGGTGTCCTGGGCTGCATCCAGAGCAGGGTGGGAAGCAGGGGAGGGGAAGGGATTCTGCCCCTCTGCTCTGCCCTGATGAGACCCCACTCAGAGTGCTGCATCCAGCTCTGGGATCCCAACACAGGAAGGACATGGACCTGTTGGAGTGAGTCCACAGGAGGGACACCAAGTTGATTAGAGGGATGGACCACCTCTCCTAGGAGGTTAGGTTAAGATAGTTGGGATTGTTCAGTCTGGAAAAGAGAAGGCTTCAGGATGATCTAATTGAGGCCATCCAGCAGCTGAAGGAAATCTACAAGAAAGATGGACAGAGACTTTTTATGAGGGCATGTAGTGACAGGGCAAGGGGGAGTGGCTTCAAACTAAAAGAGAGCAGGTTTAGATTAGATATTAGGAAAAAATTCTTTAATGTCAGGATGGCACTGGAATACATTTCCCAGAGAGGTTTTTGATGCCTCATCCCTGGAAGTATTCAAGGTTAGGTTGGATGGAGCTCTGAAAAACCTGATCTAATGAAACACGTCCCTGCTTACGGCAGGGGCATTGGAACTAGATGATGTTTAATGTCATTTCCAATCCAAACAATTCTATGAGTCTATATTTTTGATGCAGTAGCATTTGAGATTTTCCTAAGGAGCAGAGGGGGAGTATGTGCTGTTGTTATCAATTATGTATTAACCATTTGTCCGTAGATTACAGATGACAAGATAAGCATTGGCAATAACAAAGCTGTATCATGCAAATATGTCCTTTCATTTAAAATAAACTCTGTTCTCTATTTACGCTGTTAGAAGATTAATTTCTAGGTTAGAAAGAAACTAGATATTGATGTTTGGTCTAAACTGCTTTGGGAACATGTAATTGTAAACATAAATTAAATGAAAAATGTCCATGGAACTATTTTAAATAAAAGTATTTTAATAATAATATCATAATAATTATGGTCCAGTGTAAAAAAATATTTTACTATTGCTTTGTCATGCATAAATAGATAATTAATTACTTAATAAATTGGTAGATTATTATTCCATAAATTGGCTGAGCACTACTGCATTCACTGTAGTCTTGTACGTTACTGTGGCTCTAACGTGCTCAAATCCTGGCAAAAATAATCACTTACAAGTTGTGGAGGAGAGTAAAAAAGTAGACCATCTTCCAGCACGCTATATTGTGGAAGTGGTTAAATGATATCCAGCTGTCCCCTAAACAGTGCAGTCAAGATAGTCAGTGTGATGAATTTGATGAAGGCGAGCAAAAGAGGCAGGGCTCAGAGTCAGACTCTTTCCCATGGTTTTGGCATAGGAAGAAGCGTCTCTGTGGATATCATAAGTGAAGTGCAAAAAATCTGTCTCCTTCTCAGCATGTGACTTATTATCATCATTATGGTTATTGTGCTAAGTTATCATGGTTACTGTAATTAAATCTTACATGTGAGAAAAGAGAAAGAACTGAGGATGTTCAAGCATCAAGGACTGGAGATAAGGTACAGTTTGGAGCAAGTGCATTAGTATCAGAAAAATTGAATGGATTACTAGCATTTCAGGAACCACTCATATGGAATGTTGCAATTCCAAAGTTCACTCATGATCAGGATAAAATTCAAGGAAAATTAATTGGGTTTAATACCAATAAAGGAACAATAAGAGTTTCAAATGGGTGAGTTTTACAATGGGTAGTGGCTTGACGAGTCAGTACCTTTTCTTTGGTGGTGACTTTTGGCTTCTGTTTCATGACTTAGTTATTCATTTAGACAAAATTCTGTTTTCAGATAGGTATGAATATAAATAAAGTATGACCAGATTCACCCATGTGGGAGATAAGTGTGAAAAATATTAGTAAGGTTGTTATCCTTAGCTAGTTTTAGATTCAGTTCTTCATAGGGATTTTCCCCCCTGGGAGGAGCTTAAGAAAGCTCTACAGCAGAGTTCAAAGCCTGGAAAACCTGCCTTAAACGTTAAGAGGCTAAAGATGCAGCATATTTAAAGAAGGTAAATATTCACTTGGCAATAGTTGATAAGTATCTGCTCCTTGAAAAATTTTCTTAGGTGCAACAAAATCCATTAGCTGCAAGGAAAGTAATATCTCTGACTGGAATAAGGAGGAAGTGTTGTTCTAGGATTCAGAGATTTGACACCAAAATACTCTAAACCACAACTGAATATTTTTCAGAAAATTATTTTTGAACTCGAATGCGATTTATGTATGATGTAAGAAATCTTCTGGTCTTTGTAATCTGAGAGGGCACAGAAGTTGATAAGAATA
Source organism: Rhabdornis inornatus (assembly GCA_013397075.1). Classification (NCBI taxonomy): domain Eukaryota; kingdom Metazoa; phylum Chordata; class Aves; order Passeriformes; family Rhabdornithidae; genus Rhabdornis; species Rhabdornis inornatus. The sequence goes on along the minus strand of VWZS01008710.1, from coordinate 137,699 downwards.
ATTCCTTTACAATGTAATTTGTATAGTAACTAAAGACCAAGTGGAGGATATAAAACTACAAAAAATCTGTATCCTCAGAGATTTGAGACAAAAGAAGTTAAGGAAGGCTGTAGCAAATGTAAGGGAGTAAGCGTCTGGGTGGACATAAAACTATGCTATATAGGAGCAGTGTAAATGTTCATAGCAGTAATGCAGTTTGCTTATGGACACACGGTAGTTCAAAGCTGGAAATATATCAGGCAGCATGGTCATCTTATAGATCTTTTTCCCCCCAGATATTTCTTGTGAACATAACATTCTTTCTGGTTTTTAACTTCATCTGTATAGAATAACAGTATCAACAATAACATGAAAAAACAGCAACATTAATTGAGCACAAACTGGTGACTATTATTTCACTTTGTAAGCAAAATTTTTGAATTTAATAAATTATTTTGAATTTTAAAATTAATCTTGATAATAAAATATTATACAAAATGATGTTATTTAATTTTTTCTCCTTAGACATTTGCTTTGAATGACATTCATTTTTTCCCAGTGAAACAGACTACTGGATTTCAGAAAATTTTGCCCTTCTTTTGACATCCTTAGTAATGCATTTTGTAGCTGCCAGCAGTCAAGAACATATATTTAACTCAACCAAATTTTCCATAGCAGACATTTCAAGTAATATTAATTTTATCATTAATTTTGCTTTAAAGCAAGCCTTAAGACATCACTATCTTACCTGAAGATATTATTGTATATCTTATTACTTAAATATATACTACCCTATGTTTTGTATTTTATTTATTACATGCTTTATGAATAAATTTATTAGTAGATATGGTTTCTATGCATTTTAAGAAGCTTTTTCAAGTGGTGTGTATTGCTGTTTCCTGTAGCCGCCATCAAAGTATTTATGATGATTCTCATCAATTTCTTTGCCCTTGTTCATTTCATAAATGCTGAACACAATGGACTCATGCTTTTATATTGTTTAGAAAATATTCATATTTCAAGCAACAGCTTTCACTACAATCCATCACAGCCTTTCCAAATCATTTCAATTCTAACAGGTTTATTGTTAAAGGAGCGCACCTCATCCTTTGGTTTCCATTTCCATGCACTAGATCATGCTACTATTTTTCTTAAATCAAGGACGTTTGTTTCTCTTTTGATAAACTAAATAGACTGCATTGATGGAGTCTTTACTGAAAGACATATTCCCACAGTTGAACCACGCCTATCTGTGCTTCCTGGAGTTCAATCATTAGATGTGGACCTGATTTTCAAAGGCAGTTGCAATATAAAATTAATATAATAATACAACTTCTGTAATCAATTAAATTTCCTTGGTTCTTAGTTATAAATTCAAGGATTGTATCAGTCTCTCTGCTCTTTCTTGAAAATTGATCATGTCTCAGTTTGAAGTCTTCCGTTCTCATGTTATGACTTGCCTGTTTTATCTTACTGTTAAGAGTTGCATTTTTAGCTCTTCTGCAACATGATTTTTGAAGTTATTCCTCCCTTTAGTCATTCAGTTAGTGTCATCCTGACAAGTCCATGCCTATTTGGGACATATGTAAATGTCAATGTGTAAATAGCTATTGGCACAACACCCCCACTGCTTCAGGGTTTAGGAAATCACAGTTAACACATCACCTTGCTCATTGTGTAGCCCATTTGAAGCTACTGTGTGCAAACTTATAAATTCTGTATCGTTAGAAAATATAAGCCAATCATTACTAATATTAGAGTAATATTGGTACTGGTGGGATGGGAAATACTGTGATCATACCACTGGATATTACCTAATAATACTTGGTGGTGTTTCTGTCTGCCAGCTGAAAAAAATTCTATTTCATAACAAAACTCAGATAATTCTTAGAATTCCTTTGCTCTTAATATACTTGCAGAAATACTTCATGTCTTTCTAATCTCATCTGACTAGGGATTTTCCTTATATATTTTTGGCTCCATTACTAGGTTTTTGATAACTTCTAGTTTTATGTTAATTATTCTCATATTTCCCTCTTTTCTGTGTGTTATATTAGTGTAACTGCTTTCACTTACCATTGAAGTAAAGGACAGGTGCTAAAATGTTCTTGACAGTAATCGATCAGAATTTCCACTTTTCAGCTAACTTTTTTTTCCATCATTAGACTTGGTTCTTGATTTGAAATTAGTTTCAGCTTTGGAGTACAGATTACTTTAAACCCCATTGTGTTACAGACTAGACCTAGACTGCCAATCATATAACATATACAAAGAAATTATGGTTATTTGTACCTAGGGTGTTGCTCAGATTTAGCCCCTGTTCTTTATCATCCTCTCAGGATGATATCTGTCTCCTGTCAATGAAGTATTTTTTTCTCACTACTGACATCTTTCTAAAAATTTCTAGGGACATTTTGGCATTGATAACCTGAAATATCCAATATGTGGCATATTTGCTTATGTTTCCCTAATTATTGAAAAGCTTTTATTTCATTGCTCTATGGGTTATAGTCTATAGTCTTAATGAATTTGTCATTTACTCAGCTAGTGTGACTGGATGCTTTGTAGACAGAATGAAGCTCAACAACCATATGTACAACTGATTGATGCCCTGTCACATGACACAAAGCATGTGCATGATGATGTTCATGTGTGGCTGGGGAATTTTAGCAAGCTTGTACTCTGTCTTTTGTTTTTGTAAGTTAAAACATTTAACATATTTCAGTGACATAATTTCACTGAAAATTATTCAGAGAATGTAAAACAGGTAAAGAAATTAAAGGAAAGTAATTTAGAAAAGTGGACTATCTGACCTCCATTCATTGACATGAACTGTATGAAGAAATGAGCCTTTTTTGAGATGGTGCATTTATTCTTTAAATCCACACCTAGACAAATGTTCAGTTCCAAAATGTGATCAATAATGTCTTCAAAATTAGTCATTAGTTCTTAGTGCTCTGCAATCATCTGTGAACCTATCAAGGGGTTGTGTGGCAGTGTCATTAATTCTAATAGATATCATTACCAGTGGCAGAGGCCCATCAGGCAATAATTATATCTTGTAACTTGACTTTAGAAGGCAGTATGGCATCCAGTAGTGTATCTATTTCTCACTGATTTTTAAAAAAAGTTTTCATTATATTTTATCAGCAGAGATCATCAAGAGTATGTGAACAAAATATAGTTTCATTTTTTGGCATCTTACTCCACTGATACCTTGAACAAGTTCAGAAGCTCTCCAAATACCTTGCCTATACTTTTCTACTAGTGAGAAAACCAGCCCTTTATCTGAAATGAAATTCAGTGGATTAAAATGCAAAGGCAAGCAGCATTTTTTTTTCTCCAAAACATGGTTCCTTTGCACAATTATTACTTAAAGCTGCCTTCTTATAGCCATAATAGTATCTGGCAGATATTTTGCAAGACTGAAGTTCATAGTGTTTTACTACTTGCCACAGGACATATAAACAAAATGTCCCTTAGGTCACTTTCCTACTTCCCTAGTATTTGCACACTTTCAAGTCAAACAGCCTATTTTTCTTTCTGTCCTTTTCCTTTAGGCTCCTGTCTACTCAGGAAAAAAGCCAACAAAGCAACAACCCACCAACCTTTGCTTGCCCCTAATGTGAAAAAGAATCCTTTTTGAGAGGCAGGGGGGAGAGAGAGAAAGACCTTTAAAAACTGAAATGGAATGTGTGTATCCTATGGGGAAAAGTGCAAAGGTGATTCCATTTAAAGTTTTCCAAATCAATGAGATCATGTAATGAAGCTTACTAGAACACTTACATTCTTATTTTATAAAGACCTCAGCCAAAGCAGGACTATGGTCACATTTATTCGAGACCCATTCAATATTGCAGCCTATGAAACAATTCTTTTTAGCTGGATTCACCCATTTACTAAATACACTTACTCTGAGTCAGTGGTACAGTCTTTGTTTGGATGAAAACCCTTTGGCTCTTCTCAGCTGGGTTGTACTTTTAATTAGTGTCTTACCTTCAGAAATGTATAAAGATCATATATCTCCAAATACAACATAGGGAGAAAGGTTCCGTAGTTGAGTCCAATCGCTTGCATTGCTGTTTAGAATGCAAACTGATACTTTTGAAAGGTTCACAAAATACTGCATGCTACACAGCACTGTGAGTTGCTATTTTCTATTTGTTTGTATTTTTTTTACACTTAAAAAAAATTGAGACATGTTGTGTGAGATTTCAAGGAAAGGGAAATAGCTTTACCATTATCATGTATTTTTGAAAGCACTCACAGATAAGAACACTGAATGATCTTAAAAGTAGCCAATACTTTAGAGAAAGAATAAATAAGTCCCTGGCAATCTGACATACCTAAAACTCCCTTCTTGACCCCAATTACATCCATTAGGCTATCCATGAAAGGATAAAGAAGATGCAACAGGAAGACAGCTGAGATTTTTTTCATACCATCTGGAGCGTGCTTGTCCTCCTCTCAAAAATCTGTTGCTAGATAGAGCCAAATTCTCACACATCAGTGAAAACTAAAGTCTAGCAAAACTAAAATCAGATTATGCTTCTTGGAAACAAGAATGAGATCACTGAAAGCCATGAAGTGCAAGACTATTAATTAAGATGGTGGAATAGGCAAGATCCAAGCCTTGTTTTTCAACATTTCCTTATGAATGTTAAACACACTTCTATGTGCCTAAAACTCAGGCTCGTATTTGTATATCTTGATCAGATGATACCTTATTTAAAAGTACTGTTTCTGTTGTAAAACAATGCAGATTTCATGCCTCTATTACTCTATTTAGAATACAATCACAGCAAAAAAAAATCTTAGATGATTAGGTTACGTTTCAGTTTTTAGTCTTAGTTTATTCATGACTGATCTGTATTTCATCTTGTTACAGCATTATACTGTTACTAAAGTCACTCCTTTCTCTTGCTATTTATTCCTAATTAGAAACATAGAGTAATATTCCCTCTTGACTTTAATTTTGCATAGCTAGGTAAGCCAAACTATGTTTGTCATACTTTTTTAGTGAAATTCTCCGTTTTCTTAGTAATTTCAGTAGGTTTTTGCGACTTACTTTTTTTTGAAGGCGACTCAAAGTATACAAGGTAGTCTAAACAAAGTCTTACAGTGCATCATACAATGTTACCAATACTTTTTTCTGTTGCCAGAAATAACTTTCTGATTTGTCCTAGAACCATGATTGTCTTTCCTATCTGGAAACTCTCAGTTTTGGCTGATAAACATGAATCATTCTGGACTGCACATTTCTGTGTTTAGTTGCTGCCAGACACTACATGACTTTATAAAACAACAGTTGCACAACCAAGTTTTATGACTAAGACAAGCAATACTAAAGCTTAAAGATTCAGTTCAGGTTGGTTGTAAAATCAGAGGTTTGGATTCTTTTCTTCTATTCCCAAGAATGGAGTCATAAATCTTCATTTTGATATCTTTAGGATTCAGTGTCCTTGTAACTGAAAGAAGTATTTAAACTTATTTAAAAAATCATGTGTTTGCTTTTTAAATGAGAGAGCTGAGATCCCTTATTTTTTCCTTTTTCTTTTTTTTCCCCTGCTAAGTACATAGATCATCAAGTAATATTCAACTTGCATCATGTTTTTAAGAAGCAATGAGTCAATCACTTAATAAAGGGTAAAACATGGTCAGCTACACAGAACTCACCATCTGATACTTTAGAGACAAAAAATTTATTAGATATGTTGGAAAGCAAACAAATTTAGAGAAAATAGAAAAACTATTTTGGCTGTATAGTTCCCGTTATAACTGTGCACCTACTCTAATGCTACAGGACTATGATGTATAATAATGTAAAAGTCTGGTTCCTTGTGCCTGTTAAAGCACCACCTTTATATTTTCTTTTCCCATACTTTGACCTTTTCATGAAGTAAGTGAGGCCATATGGATCAGGGATTTCTGTACTTCAGTATCTTGTCTCTGACAGTGATGAGCAACAGATGTTTAGGGAAGAATATAACCAGCAGTGAAAGTGTAGAACAGCTTAGCTGCCAAAAAATTCAGGGACTTTTTGAGGCATTGTTATGATTGGATGGTGTCTGGTAGACGTGTTCTCACATTTTTAAACAAATTTCTTATTCCATTTAGTGTTTTAGCATCCACAGACTACTACTACAACATGTGAGTTACATCCTTTTTGAAATAAAATTGTTTCCTTTTTGCTGGTTTTGAAATCTGTAATTTGACAGTTTCATCTGGTATTTTCAGTTTTGTGAGATGCTGTGTTTTCTGTTTATCTTTTCCTTTTTATACATGATTTTACTGAAATCTTCTTCCATCAGCCTACAGTTTCTTGTCAACATTTCAAAGCATTATTTCTATGCTTTTCACCACTATTGACGACTAAGATTATATTTCAGAAAAATGACCGCAATGTTTCAGGCTTTTGAGTAGATAATAACTTATTTATGGTTTTCTATAAGTTAAATATGCTTAGGTTTATTTTTTTGCTTTTTAACATTTAGTATTATAAAGGTTATTATCCAAACATTATTGTAGGATCATTGTATGGCAATGTTAATCTGATCACATGCCACATTTTTATTAAAGTATGTTGAGATTAATATTATGTGAATTAAATATCCTGAGGATGCTAAATGAGACAAGTTGGTAACAGCTGAGTTGAAAAAGAGGGGTAAAATGTGATGACTCCTAGAAAAATACCATCTATAATGAAATGAATATGATGAAATACAGCTTTAAAAATGCAAGTGACTATCTTGTGCAGGAACATAAGAAAGTGTTTTGCCCAAGTTTGAATATGTGAGTCATCGATTAGCCTGCTCAGAATACAGTTTAGATGACACATTGTCTTTGACAGCTGAAGAATTTTTGATCTGTTCTCATCTGTCCCATATCCTATCTCACATATTCCCAGCTCAAAAGACACAATTTACCATCCCTTTGCAGATGTGCTGCAAGTGCTCATTCAGGTTAGGTGGTGCACCCTTGAGCAGCATGCTGGACCACTTCCTGTGGAATTTTAGATAATAAATAAACAGTGGTTGAGTCAAAGTGAAACCATAGATATGGAGGACCCTGTACTTTCTGTGCTCTCACTAGGGGCTCTGCTGCACTATAGCTTTCTGTCCCATTATTTGTTATTTACGCTGGATCATGGTAAAGAGAATATCTGTAAATAAAAATCAGAGAAAACTTGTTAGTCTCCTTATACATTACTGGACTTCTGTTTATTTCTGTACAATTACACTATAAACTATAAATTTGTTTTACATCACTCTTCTTCATGCACCTTAACTCTACAGTAGTGCTTAGGGATAATTTTTTAGTTATGCAGTTGAACATTATATAGACTTTTTTTCCTTTAAAAAAGGTTTGGATTAGAGATACTTTACTAGTTGTTCAGACTTCTATTTTCAACTTCAATGCCCTTAAACACCTATACCAACTGTCTTTGAAGCCTATGTAATTAGCTCCCATAGGCAACTTGAACTTCTGTTTGAAGCTTCATTTAGGAGAAAAATCCCATGAGAACCACTGTTTTTTTTATTTTAAACTTCATTTTCCAGGCTGAGTTAATAACTGCTATACATATAATGCTTACACAGCTAAAATAGGCATCTCTTACCTTCTCTTGTTGCTTGTCTTTTTTTTTTTCCTTTGACTAATGACAGACTCCTCATAGTTATAGCTCTTAAGTAAACGTGTCAAAATGGTCCTTGCTTGCCAAAGTATTATTTTTGGGAAGTAAATTTTTAAATGAGATCCAATTGTTAATTAATTAGTTCATCATGTTTTCTGCTTGGTAAGGTATTCTTGTAGCCTCTGGTTTGAATGAGCTATTCCTACATAGGAAAAGATGGCTTTAGAAGAAAAGTATAATCATATCTCTTTTTTCTTCTAGTTTTTGGTTGCAGAGTAATTTTTTTTTACTTGGCAAGTCCCACTATAAAGGACAAAAGATATTAAGCATATTTTATGAAGATATTTTACTTTCCTCACATTATTTTTGAATACTGAATGGTTGAATAGGCTTTGTATGTGGGGCACAAGTGTGCTAAAATTCATCTAACAGAATATAGAATGTAGTAAAGCATAATATTGCATATAGTATAATATTCCATTACCAAAATGGTGGGGGTTATTCCATAATGGTATAAAGAGAGGAATTTTAATCAAGTTTTTAGTGTTTGGGTTTTTTTTCTTTCTAAATTGCTTTAAAGTGAATTAATACAGTGATTGGAACGAACAAAATGTAAATGCTAAGATTTTAGCTGAAGCTGATGTTATTTCGAAATGAATAGCTGACTAAGGCTGCAGTGAACTGTGAAAGCACAATTGAGAATGCCAAGAATGATCAGAATGCAAAATGTTTCAGATTCCATTATACTGCAGCTACAAGTTTTTCATTATTTGGGGTGCCTGGATTACTTGTGCAGCTAATCTGGATATACTGTATTTAAATGAGACTGTACATTACTGAAACATCCTTTTGTCTCTGAACAAAATTGAATTGCATTACCAGAATGTTCATGTAACATATTTGAAATTTGTACATTGAATCATGTACTTGTTCCCAGTAAATGACTGAAGGACCACTGTACAGGCTGCAAGGGCTCCTAGAAATTGAGCCTTCATTTGTCTTCAAGAAATAATTTGCTCTTAAAATATCCTTATTCCTTTTTTAGTGTTATTATAAAAGCCTTTAGTTTCCAGCAGTTTTATTTAATTTTGACACAAGGCCCACTTTTTAGGTTTTTTTCTTTTTATGATGGGCTCTAAATATATATTATTCTATCTTCCGCGAGCTAGCTTTTTATGATGAAGGTTAAAAATTACAGTTGTCTATTTTGATCTTAGCATTAAAAATAAACTACTATGGAGATTTAATTTCCATTTTGGCTTTAGATTCCCATAAAAATGTGAATTACCTCTGAGATAATATTTTTTTTTCTGTGAATGTCTATGATCAAATAATATTTGGATAAATTTTGATTGAGAATGAAGAAAGGAATGTTTATCTAAGCTGTTTCACATCTTTCTGAATATTTACACTTCTAATCCTTATACCTGCTGGGTGTAAAATTGACTGCTTACATAACTTCCCATTTTATCTTTCAAAATCTAAAAAAATATTTAAATTTGGATTCAAAGGTCTTTGTAAGAATGCAAGCTTCAATGTAGTTCTTTTGGAACTAGAGTGGTACCATAATTTCCCAGTGTGAGAGTGTGTTGAAACTGGGGAAGAAGGTGCTGCAGTTTGATTGAAGGGTGGAAAGTAAGTAGAAGAGTTTAAAAAAGAAGTTTAAGAATTTAGAAAAGTAAAAGAGTGAAGAGTTTAAGAGTTTAAAAACTTAAAAGCCATTATCAAAGCGATTTGATATGGTGTACATTAGATGATACAAAATTTATTTTTCCATGGTATCATACACAAAAGGTTTGCAAATTATTTTCATTTTTTTCCTCAGTAAATTTTCAAGGTATTTTCTCTTAGTAAATACCTTGAATAAAGAGAAAAAAAGGTGATTGAGGATGCTTATTAAGGAGGAGATACAGAAAATTAGACTTTTTGTACAGCTGTAATAATATCAGCAAATATATTTGCTATAATCTCAGTAAATAACAGTTATATGTGACAGCACAAAAATGGTTCCTTAATAACCACGTGTGACTTTCAAGTGTGCACTTAAGCATTGCTTGTTTAGGGGGCATGCTTTTCTTGTCTCACCAGCTGAGAATCTCTTAGTCAAGAAATGTAGGAGTTCAGATCTCATAGTAAAACAAGACAGACTGTTGAAATGGAATTAACTCACAATAGAACCTCTTCTTCTCCCCTGCATTGTTTAACTGTGTGTATTTTACATAGCCCTGCATTTTGACCTTGCAGACATGAGCCAGTTGGTCTGTCAGCTCGCATTAACGCTTAAACTCAGTAAAATATCTTAATGAAGGCATCCAAGTTCAGACCCTGTTAGGGAATGAGGTTTTCAAGACTGACTGCAAAAGTTCCCTAGTCAAGTTGGTTGGTACTGAACAGTGCCTAAATGTCTCTTGGAAAAGTAATGAATATATATTTCACTAGCACTTACTCAAGAAAATTGTTACACTCATCAGCATGTAAAGAGAGCTTCTGTGAATTGGCTGGAACTGTTCTGTTGGATTGGTTATTATATTTGGGATAATAATACAGTACTTCAACAAACTATTTTAAAACATATATTGGCAGGAAAATGGCACATTATCTAAAACCATTGACTATTAAAGTTTATTTCTTTGTTTTTCTTTGGCAAGTCAGTCTAACACAACAGTCTGCAGGTATGTCTTCTCTCCTTAACGAAAATTTAGAATTTCCTGTAAAATTTGATGCAATAGGCTTCACTTAATTTTATCTAAACCGGTATCAATAAATTGTTGCAGTAATATGGCTTGATTCATGAGGCATTGATACACCTTAGGAATATGTATTTTTCCAGTATTCCAGGCAATGTGGGCTCCTGGCCCAGAAAGCCAGTCCTGTTCTGGCCTGCTTCACAAGAAGTGTGGTGGAGGGAGGTGCTCCAGCTCTTCTGCTCTGCTCTCACGAGAGCCCACCTGGAGTTCTGTGTGCAGCTCTGGGGGTCTCAGCAGAAGAAACACATAAACCTGTCCCAGAGGAGAGCCAGCACGACAATCAGTGCTCTGCACAGTTTGCATTTAAAAAAAATACAAAAAGAAGGCTCCAGTTAGAATTTATAGCACTTCCCAGTACTTTAAGGGGAACTACAAGAAAGATGGAGAGGGACTCTTCATCAGAAAGTGAGTAATAATGAGAGGCAATGGTTTAAAACAAAAAAAAAGGTAGATTAAGATAAAACAAAAGGAGAAGAAAAATTATGGGGAGGGTACTGAGGCACTGGCCCAGGTTGTCTAGAGAAGTTGTGGATGCCCCATCCTTGGATTTGTTCGAGGCCAGGCTGAATGGGACTTCGAGCAGCCTGGTCTAGTGGAAGATGTCTATGACTCTATGATTCAGTTTCTATGTTATTTAAAGCTCTGTAACCTATATAGAATACTAATTTTGACTAAGTAAAATGGAATTGTTCTTATATTTGTAGGCAGAGCCTGGAGATACTCATAATTCAGGGTTAGAAATGGAAAAATTGATTGAATAATGTGAAATAATTTTATTAAATATAGACTCAAAAATCAGAACCCTCCAGAAACACTATTGATTAATTAATCAATACTCCATTTCTTCTCAGCTTATAAAACATTTTTGGGCTTAGGGTCTTTTCCTGGTAAAATTTTATGAAATTTTGATTAAAATATATAAAAGGATATTTGCCTGTTCAGAAATCATGAACTCTTATAAATATGAACTAAAAAGTTATTTTAAATTTACAAACTTTTGCTCAAGGTACATCAATCCTATAACAACTGTTTTCCTAGTCCTTTGCTTTTTCCTGACATTTAAATCATTCCATTAAGCTACTTATTAAAATAAATTCAAAGCTCTCTGGGTTATTTTGCAAAAATTCTTTGATACTGTTTTGGAAAATATGCCAAAACCAGCTGAGCCATTATCAATGAAAAAGGCCTTCAGATCCTGCTTTAAACCTGATGAGGTCTCAGACAATTCTCTTTTTGTCTCAAAGTTGACATTGGACATTTGGAGGGCAATGTTGTCATCCTGGCTGTCAGTTATTCAGAGAGAGAAAAGAACATTCATGCCAGATGGTCTCATCCTTTTTATCAGCTATGTAATGGTGATAGACAGCATGTGAGTTGGGCAGCAAGAAGAGAAACAAGACAGAGGCAAGAAATATAGATGTCAAATACATACTTTAAATGTTTTTTCTCATAGAACAATGGAATAGATGCCAATGCAGGGCAGGTATCCTTTTAATCTCAAAAAGCAACATACATGTTAATTCTGGTCTTTACAACATACAGAGGAGCAACACTAGGATAATAGTGATGCAAAAATACACTGTATGTTCCTCAACTTTAATTCTTGTTCTACAAGAGATTTTAAGGTTTTCTAAGACTCTAATTCAGCTTGAAAGTTTTCAGAGAAATATCAAAAAATGAAAAAGGGAAGGCTCCAGGGAGACCTGATCATGGCATCTAATATATAAATGGACTTAAGATGGAGAAAGACTTTTTTTCAGGGCCTGCAGTAACAAGACAAGAGGCAATGGTTTTATACCTAAATAGGATAGATTGGACTAAAAGAAAAAAAATTCTGAAGGTGATTAGGCGCTGAAACAGGTTGCTCAGAGAAGCTGTGGATGCTCCATCCCTGGAAGTGTTCAAGGCCAGGCAGGATGGGGCTTTGAGCAACCTGGTCCAGTGGGAGGTGTCCCTGCTCATGGCAGGGGTGTTGGAACTAGAAGATCTTTAGAAATCAAACATTTCTATGTTTCTGTGAAATGTTCCCTGTTCTAGTAGTAAATAACCTGCTTATGCAATTTTTGTTTCTCAGTAAAAACACCATCAAGAGGAGACCAAGACACACAGGGGTTCTATAAAACAAATTGTTTTAATGTTGGTTAATTTCGTGTCATGACAAGTTGTATAATAATTGGCAGAGTATTAAAAGTAGACTCTTAAACAACATCCAGATCAGGTATGACTACATGTAGTATTACTTGTTTAGTTTTAGATCAATATGCCATTAATTTCAATTCATGATGGAGAAGCTGCATCACACACACCCCACCTACATAGTCTGAAAGTTAAGGACAGGAATTTTTTTTCCCCTTCTTCTCTGATCCTAATAAAACTTGCTTTTCTTATAAACTTATTTTATATCTTAGAGAATGTCTTTTGTATTTCTGTATTTCCTGATTTTTTACATGATTGGTTTGCCTTTGTTTGTTGAGGACTTTTTTTTTTTGGTTGGAAACCATTGTGCTCTTGGCTTCTGTTTGGATTAATATCTTTTGATTTTATAAGTCTACAGTGTAGAAGTCTGTATCTTAGTTGTCTAGTCTTCCTTTAGACTAAAAGGAGATAAATAAGCAGATAAATAAGTTCATGAAAGAGATGAAATTTAGATTCTGTAAGTGCCATTTCTTTCTATTTAGTTTAAAGGACTGACTGATGACTTAAGGAGCTCGCTCTGGACTGCCTAAACTACAAGTTTTTTCCAACAAGGTGAAATCACCTAAGCCCTTGGATCTGTGGTTTGTTTGTTCCCTTTGTTTTATGAATTTTTTTTTCTTTTTAATATAAAAAAGGCACTGGTTCTATTGAAAACAACATTGCTAAGGTTTTTAGGCTGCTTTTCTTCTGGATTTACAATTGAGTCTTTGTGATGATGATTTCTAGTTTTGACATCTTAAAGTTCAGTATCAGGCAAAAGTTCCAATTTAATTTAGAATATTTGGAAACTGCCCATGTAAATGAATGTTTTTTCTATTTTTAAATTTTTTTTAATTTTTTTTTTTTTCTTTTGACAAAAATCATCCATAAGAGGTGTAGATATCAGTTCTTAGCCATGACAACTGGGGTAGCTAATTCAGACTTTATACAATGTGGTACCATGTAACAGGTTCATAAATGTTAACTTTAGCTTGAAGGCCATCTCCCTTGGCTCTCTTTATAGTCAGTGGAAAGGGTCTTGAGGGGATCATTCAGAGAACCTAAACTAAACTTAGTTTTCTGTTCTGAATTGCCCATTAGAATCTTCTACCTCCCTCTCCACTGACTGTAGAGCAGATTCTCAGGTCTGACTTAATGTTTAAATATCCCCATGTGAACACACAGAGGACTCTAATGCTCTGGAAGCAGTTATGGGTCATTGTACACCCATTAAGGTACAGGTTGGAAATTAGGGTTCTTGTCCCATATTGTATAGATGGAGTTAACCACAGGCTATTTTCTTTGCATCTTTAAAAACAGTATCACACTAGCATGTCTGATGGAGTAAAATCTGTTAATTCCAGGGTGAAATATATTAGATTTAATTTTTATTTAAGATATGGAATGATAGGGGTTTGTGTGCATGCGTTATTTAGTTTTCTAGTTCTGATTTTTCCTATATATGCTGAGTTTCAGATAGGAATTTTCAAATACACTTACAGACACTCATTATGTGACAGATCAGATTTTACTGCTATTGAACACAGCAAACATGTATTTATTGAATTGAATGAATTTTATATTGATATTATCTTTATCTTTATGTAGTCTTGATGATGTTAGCCATAGTATTTATTAATTTTTAATAGATAAGAATGATTTGTTAAAATAACATTATATAGGTATCTCAAAGTAAAAGAAAAAATATAATCCCTATGTATTTCTGATGTCATTTGATAGTAAAATAGAAAGTAAGTTATTTTAAGCTGATCGGGATAATAGGGTTAATGCAACATAAGGCTAAATGAGCAAAATGGTCCAGAAGATCACTCTTTCTTTCTTAGCAGTACTGAAATTTAATATACCTTTGACAGCAAGTTTTATGTTCAAATTTACTTTTGTAGTGTATTTGAGAAGAAAGATTTTGTTTGTGACTAACCCTTTCATCAGATTTATGATCAAGGGGGTTTATGAAACCCTGAGTTATAAGCTTTCAATGATGTTTCTCTGTAGTTAATTTTAAACAACCTTACAGAAGCATATTCGACGTTTTCCCCTTTCTTAATTATTTTGTTTTGGGAAGGCACTCTGTCTAGAATAAAACACTGTGAATCATTGGGTGATTTGGTATTTTGGGGGCAGGGAGTTTTTGTTTGTTCGGCATTTTTAGTTTTATTTGTTTGTTTTTTACTATTTTAGTGAATTATTTTAGAGGAGTATGAGCATGCTGGAACTTGAGTCCTTACTTTCTGAACTGGATTGTAGGCTTTCTTAAAACACTTCTCCGTGGGGTTAGTATGGACTTTTGCAGGATAGTATTCCTTTATAAAGGCTTATAGGCATGCTGCTCATTTTGGCAGAATTGTATGAGTCATTTTTAGATGGACTTGGAGCATCTAGATTCTGCATATCAGGTTACTGTTTGTGAGTCAGCAAAAAGGGGTTGCTGATGACCTGTCATTTGCCAAACAAAGCAGATGTCAGTACCTGTGGTTCCCAGAGGCATCCTGTGCCTGTGGAGGGATGGTGCTTCCTCCCTCCTCACCACTGAGGTTCTCCCAGCTGGATTCTGCCGTGGCCCCAGCTGCAGGACCACACATCACCCTCTCAATCCTGGTAGGGAGTAGGGTGTGATCAGTCAGGTACAGCCCCAACAAATATTGATGGCCTTAAGTTTACACGTTGAGTGCCTGAGGTGTCTGTGCATCAAAGCCATACATCTCACACAACTCCAATTTTTGTAAGGTAAGTAACTATTCTCTTTTGTCCTTTTTTTTTTCCTCTTCCCATGATTATTCCTACAAACACGCAAACTGATTTAAGTCTCTATGTGTGCTTTAAAGGGCTTATCTGAGAAATTGATGACTGCAAAAGCTATCTGTAAAAAAACCTTTTGAATAGGTTCCTTTTAGCCTTTAGTTTTAAAAATAAACTACCAAAAAGTCTGCTGCTTCCTGTGAAATTTTTATGTATCTCCCTGATCTGCAGTGACTAAATGATGAGTAGATAAATGAAATACTTATTGCATACACAGGTGGAAGAACTAAGTACGCTTTCAAATATCCAGAGCTGTTACATAATATCTGGTGATTCACAGAAGAGTAAAGATAATAGATTTTCTATTATCAGTCTCCTTTTGAGGTTTTAAATTCTGTGGTCATCTTACATTTTTTTTTGGTAGCATAATTCTTCTAAATAAGTGACCCAGTACCTTAATTATTGTAGATATTTCTTCTCTTTTGCTGTCTGCACTTTGGAAAAAAGAAAAAAGCAGACTGCTTATGTATTATTGTATATTTTCTTGTGATGGTTTTATTTTCACTGGCTTTCTCTGAGAATTCTGCTGAAAATTTCCGTGTTTGTACAGGGCACTGAATTGTCTCAGAAAGCCACCTCTGATTAGATTTGTCTGTTGTTTCTTCACCAGTTAATTACATTTTATGAATTTCTGCCAATGTAAACTGAGACACAACACTTTTATGGTTTCTTCAGTAGACCACATCGCATATTTTGGGTTGGTTAGCTATGTCCTATTATTAGAAGAGTCTGTAAAGGAACATGTCTTTGTGATACTCGTGTGCAGTTACATTTTGTATATTCAGTGACCCAGTATTTTGTAGCATTTCATATGAGCCATAAGGGAAAATGAACAAAGACTAAATGCATGAGTCATTATTTGCTGAAAGGATCTTGCATTCGCATTTTTATTGTGGCCCTCAGAGTGAACATGTATGTTTTTGTTTTGCGGGAATTGAAGGTTTTTTCTAGTGAATATCAGAATAAATGTGCAGTTCTCTCCTTTTGCTGTTCTTTCAACTGGAAAGTACAATGCAGCCCCAGCATGTACTTTCCAGTATGAAAAGTATGGAGTTTTAGAGAATGTTGACTAAATACTATGGTGATTTTTAAAAACTGTCTCTGTCTGGAGAAAATCTTAACCCTTTAAAGGTTCAAAAAATACATGCACTACCAGAATAGAAAACCACTTTGATACTAAGCCGGTTGTTTTATATAATTATCTCATTGTATAATTAATACTGGGGAAAGATAGGAAAAAGTAGTTAAATACTTAATGCCAGAGGGATGGAAATTTTAATAAAATACTTAATGAATTTATTATAAGAAACATTTGCTTCTGAATACTATAAAAATAATTTACATGCATTTTGGTATATTCTCTATTCTAAGCTGATAATAAAAAGTGGTCCAACCTTATTGTCTTGGAAGCAAGGGATGCTGTGGATTTTAAAAGATGTGATGTGTAGAAACCTCAAATTAATGAATTCACTGAAGTATGATTTTCAAGAGGAAAATGCATGTAAAAATTTCCAAGGCTTTCTTACTCTGAGGAGCATACTTCAGGGACATATTAAACTTTGATAATTGAGAAATTTCCATATAAATGTCTTTGGAAGAGTGACAAATGTAGGTGCAGTACTCCAAAGTAGATAAGGGAGCATTTCTCCCTCTCACATTTTTGATCCAGCAGTCATTTTATGTCCTGCATAATGTCCCCATTAAATCCTGAGAAGAAAAAAAGCTGTAGTTTTAACTACAACAACATAACATGTTTAATTTTACCATCATTTGTTCCAACAATGTTTTACAAGTGCTGGTAAATTGTTTTCTATTTCAGAAGTAATGTAATCTGGGATTTAGGAAAAAAATATTTGAATTCTAAAGACATTTACTTGCCATGTTTGGTTTTATGTTCACTATGAAAACAGAAATATCTGTTTTACTGATCAGAGTGTGGTAAAATAGCAGTATTATGATTTATATAAAAGTACAAATCTTAGTCTATATAGTGGTCTAGAGACTTCATAAACATGCACTTATTGAATGTTTTTGATGTTAGCTGTTTAAGCCCTGAAAACTGGTTTGCAGTGAAACTGTCTGATGGAGTTGTCAACACTCTACCAGTTAAAAGATTTGAAACTTTATTAAACTTATGGCATGATTGCCCATTGTCTCAGCAAGCTTTCTTCTCGCTGACAGATCTCTGTATGTCTTTTAAAAATTGACAATATCTGTTTCTTGTGCCTGGAATTACAATTAAAGTTATGTCTGCTTGGACATCTTTATCTTTCTAAAAATCAGGCTTCCCACCAATACTTACTTTTAGCCACTTAAAATAAAGGCTGAGGTTATCCATATAGAGAAATTTTTTTTCCCTGACATTCTGATTTTCATCAGAAAAATCTAACCTAGTATGAGATTTTTTTTTTAATGGATTATTTTTCCAAATTTAGAGGGTCTGGATTTCTTTAGAGGGTGCCACATTATTGTTAATAGTGATATCAGTAGGAGATGATCACACATGACAAATGTCAGATTATTATCTGACAATATTTATAACAAAGATACTTTGTTATACATGCATCATTTTGAATTTCTACTAATACTTTTATTTTTTGTCTTAATTTTATCAAAACAACAGGAGGGAGCAAATGAAAAGTTTTAGTAAAGTCAACTGCAATAAACAATGATACATGGAATAATTATTTCCTGTTGTCAGTTCTCCTTCTGTAAAAATCACGTCTTAAATATTGTTGAAATATCCTGATTTCTCAGGATATGACTGAGTAGAGTGGGTTTGATTTCTTAACTTGCATTTTAAATAGGCTTTGAAACTTACTGGCTGCTAATAGTTATCCTGACTGGATAACTTTTGTGTTATTAACCACCACTACAATATGTGTGACAGGAACATCAGTTTTCAAGGAATAGATGACTAATTCTTCAAAGATGAGACAATGCATGTTCTGCAGTCACAGAAAATTGCTAGTGATACTAGAGTAGTTTTTACTCTTTTGTATAATAAAAAATTTTTGTTAAAACAGTAGTCTGGATAGAAGAAAAATTTTTGTTTCAACCACTCACTAATTAGTAAATTTTCTATACTGAATATTCACAAAGAATGTTCAGAGTTATTAATGTTTTCCGATATTGCAATTTACTTTGTGAGAAAAAATGAAGAATAGTCAGGACTTACTATTTTAAGAAACATTTATTTTAAAGAGTTTTTCACATAGATTGCTGACATTCAGAGTGCTATTTGGCTGGGTTTTATGGACAAGCTATAAAGAGGTTTTAAATCCCCTCCAGCAGCATTTATACTGAGATAAAAGTAATAGGAGGAAAATAGCTTTTCTGGTGAAGATTATCTGTCTTAAAGTAATGGTTTTGGGAAAAGTCATGAAATATGGACTGAGATGTTAGGCATTTTTCAGAATCTCAGACTGCTTGCTGTAGTAAATTTGATATCAAAACCACTAAATAGGCCTCCAAAAGTAATGAAGAAAATGTCATTTACAGTAGGTGCAGGTTATGCTGCACATGGTCTTTGGCTTCTTTTCCTATTTCTTTTTCTACAGTCTTCTCTTTGAAGTTGTACAGACATTTTCTTCCCTCTTTCTTCTGTCTCTCCATTTCTTCTTGTGCTAAAGGCATTGAGGAGTAATCTGTGGTCACATTGTGACAGTGCAGTAGCTTTATTGTGAAGATTGAGTCATATATCCTTCTTATACTTTGCATTTTCCATCTAAATTCCAAATAAGTGTTTTATATTTGCCATGGACTTACTTCTTTTTGATCCATTACTAAAGTAACAAATTCAGAAGAATGAAGTGTTACTTCTAATCAGAGTATGTATGTTTTGGTGTTATATGCATCTTGGTTTCCATACAAGAGAATATGGGCAATGAGCATCAAACTTCCTCACGCAGTTGCAGCATTGGAGGCTTTGCTTAAGTGTTGTGATTTCACCTGAATTGTGTTCATGGCTAGGCACTACTGTGCACAATATTGCATAAGAATGGTGAAAGATAGCATATTAAATAATTGTAGCTTAAAAGTAATTGTTAGAAATTGGAGAGTAATTGCACCATTATTCCTCAGTGTACTACTTACTGTAAGGAAATCACACAGGTCACCTCAAACCAATAATTCTGGGAGTTTTCTAATTTAAATTGCAGTTTCCAATCTTTCTATTTGTATATTATCCACTTCTTATATCAGTGTGTTTCAGTTTTATCCCCCATGATGATCTTGAATCATTGCTTGGAAAAGCCTATGTAGTCCTGTTCATATGAAGAGATACCATTCAACCCAATGCCTGTTTTTTGTTGCCTATGTCAGAATGGGGTACCATAAAAGATGACTCAGAAAGAGAGTATGATTTGTCAGAAAAAGGGTCTGAAGATAAATGCTTTAAAAATATACTTTATTGGAAGGCCTGATTTGCAGATTCTCTGATGGAAGAGATCTGATTCACAGCACTGCATCTGAAAGCTAGATGCCTCTTCTTAAAAAATGGTGTAAAATTATAGGGGTCCTGGATCCCTCGTGTTGGTAATGTTGTGGTTTAACCGAGGTCACAAGATACTTTTGATGGCAAAGAAGAGGAATAAGTGTGGATTCAGGAAGACTTACTAAAATATGAAAAAATGTATCTATATAAGATAGATTTCTTTTTATTTTCTCTTTTGCCGCCTGGTATTATGTGTCTCAGTACGCCAGACAACTATTGGACATAAAAAGAATTGGAAAGTTTAAAAAATGCATGAGCAGAAAAAAAGTTTTGCAATAAAATGTGTGCAGGTTGTGTTGCTGGAAGAAACCTATGTTTGGGTCTTGGACACCAAAACAAATAAGCTCCTGTGTTAGAATATTTGGAGTATTTATGTCTTGGCGTGCTACATGAAACTAGTATAATTATTGTTAGACAGCAGATAGCTTGACAGCAGAGTGGATCAGGAAAGGAAATCAAGTCTGAGTTGGAGCTCCCTTTAATAGTCGACGAGCTTAAGAAAGAAGTCCAGAGGATTAATTGTCGCTTGATCTTTGGATGTAATATATATTAAAAACCCCCTCTTAAGCTGGTGCTTGAGCTTGGTCATGGAGTCAAGCTACAACACTGCTTTTTCACATATCCTCATCAAAATCACTTGTTGTTATTCACTTCTGAAGGCTGTCCGTATGAACATTTTTGGAGGGGCTCCTAGTGCTGATATACTTATCCTAACTTTACTCATGCAGTTCCTGTTTTTTATGAGATAATTGACACAGAGAAATTTTCAGGCACCTGCAAGCTTGCCATAAACAATGAAATATGGAGAGTTGTACTCCTTCTTGTTAAACTTTATCAAGGAGATTTACTGAAAATAGAGTTTGTGATTATATATCATAATGCCCTATGTGATCTTGAATTTTTAATCTTGGCCACCCCCATATTTTTTGAGAGACAAAGTGTGTGGTTGTTTCTGTGTTTGTGTGTGATTTAATTGCTTTTTTTTTTAAGATGAGGAATAAGTTATTATTGCCTTGTTGCTAGTCTAAGGCTGATTAGAACATAAGTTTCTCAGTTAACTCCCTCCTTTTCTTTGAGTTCATAGACAAGAAGGTGCCATTGGCAAGAAATGCTATCCCATTCCAGGCTAGAAGATTCTTTGGGGCAATATCCATTCCAAGAAAGAAGAATAAGGGACAAATCATTCCTAATCGTATAAAGCCTAACAAAATTATATTTGAAAACTTGGGAGCGGGAATGACAAGGAACATTTGAAAGCATAAATATTTCTGAGCATGTGCTTGGGCAACTAAATAAAAAACAGTATCGTGATCTGTTCCTGCACAGGTACTTAGCCTGTACTTACACTGAGCAAATTATAGCTCCTGTAGAATGTACAACACCCTTTCTTGTTTCTAATAGGCATTATTACAGAAGATGAAATGACAGAAAATTAGATTAGAAATATCCTGGTTTGCATTTTATTTTGTGTCCATCTTTCCTAGCACTGTGGCTTTTGTTGTGTGATTTCTGATGGTAGTATTTGTAAAGCTGAAATCTCAATTTACAGGCTTTTTTTTTTTTCAAATTGCTATTAATCACAATTTCATTATCTTTTTGAGTACAATTTCCTTGGATTAAGAATTTACCTTGATGAGACTCTTTGCCCAATGTACCAACTAGTGATCAATACTGATTGCGAGACCTACACTTTCCATACCAATGATTAATGCAAGGATTTTAGTCCGCTTCACTGAAATGCATATGCCTATATTTGTTTGTAGCTCCCCTGTATTTTCAGGATAATTGCAGTTCCCAGTCCAGGTTCCTCCAGTATTTATAAGCTCCCTATAAGGTAGTCCCTCTGTTTACATAGAATTAGCATAAAATGCCAATCATCTCATTGTCTCTATTAAAATCTTTCATAATTTTATTTTATGTGATGATCCATTGTGATCCATTTATGTGATGAATAGATCCATTATCTTTGATAATCTGAAACGAAATCTTCAAGTCCAGGTTCTTGTACAAGTTAATGACTCTTTTGTAAACCCAGAATTTTTGAACAAAAATTTACCATGTGCAGTCAGCGAGACAACATGGCCCTTCTAATGTTAGGTTGACCTGACCTGAAAATGTTGAGAAAGAGAGAAAACAGAATTTTACATTAAGTTGAATTGAGATGGATTATACAATTGCCAACCTTTGCCAGCCTTGCAAAGTCCTCCAGTATTTTGCTGGACCAGCCTTTGCCTGTGAGTCTCAATCTTTAATAATTCTTGATGAAGATTGTTCATGATGTCTGGCAAAATGTTGAATCTCTTGGCTAAAAATGAGTTTTTCTTGTTAAGTTTCTGTCTTGCAGAAATGTGTGTTATTCCTAATGATTTTAGAAGCTTGACTTTTTTCTCATATTTCAATGTAAAAAATTTCCACTTGCTGTTACTTTAATGTTGAGGCAGAGTAAGTGAATCTACCTTGGCGCTTGTCTCTGGAGGTCTCTGGGTAGGTTGCATTGGGAGGAGCTATCCTCTCCCAACCAATGCTGGTTCAATGTAACTTTGTTGTGTGTAATCAGGGGTCTAGTGGAACAGACATCACAAGGCACAAGAGCAAGTGCAGAATAAACAATCAGCAAGGCAAGGCACTCTTACATCATAAAGCATAAATAAAATGCTTCCCTTCTCTTAGCTTAAATGAGTGAGGAAGAAAAAATAAAACATAATGTCCCTTTATTTTTGAAACGAAATTTATGTTTTAATATTGTATTTTTATAACATGGCATACTTTTCGAAGTCATTGGTTTCAGTTAAACCAATCAAATACCTCTTATAGTTTTTATAAAATGAAATTTTTACTCATATGCCAAATAGTTTGATAATATTGGGCAAATGCTAGCTAGAAAATGCACCTGCATCATTAATGTCAGCTTTTAGCTTTCACTCTATTGATCGGCAACTGCACCTGACTTCTCTATTTACACACAATTTCTAATGTGTTATTGAAGATATTGAAACTAGTCAAAAACAGCAAATAGAGGCCAAAGAAGTGATGTCCACAGCCTCTAACCCAGTAATACCTTTCAGTCCACTTTGCAGAAAACTTGACCTTAGAAAACCTGATCTTAGAAAACCTTTTCTTTTCTATAAAGTATTGATGATGATAACTTGCTTAAGAATTTTCCTGTATTTTAAGTGTTTTTTTATCTGCTGCAAGAATTTTCTAACATGGTTATAATTATCCATTTCCATTTCTTCTCTGCCTCTCCCTCCACCCTTTACCCCTAATTTCTATGTATTTAGGCATCACACTCAAAATTCCAACCAAATAGTGTTGGTTTTTCTCACCTTGTAACAGGACTTGCAGCAGAAGGGAAATGGCAGCTAGTGGAAATGTAATAGCTTTTCAGTTTGTGCTTTTAATAGCATATCATCCATATAGAGCAAAATAATCTAATCTACTGTTTTGGGAAATATCTCCCTAATGATGAGGGTAAATGAGCTTGGTGCCACTGTAAGACCAAATACAAGGAATTTAATTTGATTTTTTTTTCCTTCTCAACAAAGTTTGATCCATATCTGGCATTAATCTAATTTCTATAAAAGCATCCAGGAGGAAGGAAATCAAACTACTTGATCATGGTTACTCTTCTCTCATTATTATATACGAATCTATTAATATTGTAGCTGCTTTGTGTTAGTTCATGTCAATATGCATTTGAAATTACTATATACCATGAAATATTCTTTGCTAATTGCAAAATCAGATCTGTCCAACTATCCTTTTGACCATTTAAATTACAGAAACTAAATTACTGAAACTTGATTGCATTTTCTGCTCTGTCAACTCAAGCATCTTGAATAATTTTTATTGTCTCTTGCCTGGCTCCCCAGCCTGATATCCAATTGATCTCATATTTGAAAAGTGCTTCAGTGAAAAAACATTAAACCTTTCTGGTTTGGGTCGACAATGAAAGTAAAGTTTAAATGAAAACATACTGCTCATCCCCAGAATCTGACAATAACAGTACTGAGAGTAATGAAATCATCATTAATGTCAAAAAAGATTTCATGAGTTCACAAAATGCTTTTAAATCATTACTTTACTTGATCCATTACTTTTATCTTGTTCCTTTCTGCATTGCCTTAGCTGATTGATCACACTCTGCTTAAGACTGAGTTGTTGAGCGTGTCCTGCAACTTTTGTAATGGACTTGTGTTATTGAAGGTGCTGAGAACCTGTATAATTTGTATAAACCTCTCAGTGTTTGTCAGCTCTTTGCCTTTTGAGTCTAGTTGTATTGACAGGCCCTCTGGTTATTCTCATACCTTTTCTAGAAATTCTGTAATGGATGGAAAATGTGATCAGTGTTATGTCAAAAATCTAATACATTGCCTAAAATTCAGTTAGAATTTCTCATTTGACTTTGTAGAGCCCTGCTGAAAACAAGTTTATTGGGTAAAGCAGATAATGTTGGTGACAGGAACTGTAAAGCATGAATTAGTTGGAATGTTTATATATGCATGAAGTTACAAAATAAGTATTCCTTTCTCCTGTGGAATATAAAAAGCTGACATCTTATTTTGGAAGTAAAACTAGAGTAACTAAGTCTACCTTCATTGTAATAGAATGTAGAATACATCTATGGACTTGTTTATGTTACAAGATGAAGTTTATTTTAGTTGTTTCGTTTCAAATTGCCTTCAACTCTCTTGGAAGAAACATAGCTATATATTTTAGTGAATTTTTTTCATAGCTATTTGGTTTCTAGTAGTTCTGTAAGGACTATTCAATACTATTTTGCTTCCTGCTAGAAGTGGTTGCTATTTCCCTCTATGTGGTCTGTACTGTTGTCATCTTAACTGGGTGCTACCTTTTCGTATAGAAACTGCTAAGCTGCCCGGTTGCCCTTTTCACTTCCAAGTGTTCACTTCTACACACTTTCTGAAGTACTTAGTCATCATCCATATGGATTTTTGAAAACATCCATTAATATATTTTCTTCTTTAGAAAGCTTTATATTGAGCCTCTTTCAGGGAAAGCTTGCTCTAGAGCAGACATCTCTAACAGGTCATAAGAGAATAAAAGGGGAGGAATATCCAGAGCTGGTCTCAGCACTGCGGGAAAACAAAGTAATTCTGGTAGAAATACCTATATCAGGGATCTGAACTGAATATCTAAGGATGGCTTTTTGACCTATTGCTGTTTCAGAAACCAGGCTGTTATTAATCATGTGAGGTTGTTACTGCATGGTAGTGGGGTGGGAAATTTTTCAGCGTCTCTGAAAACCCAGCAGCACAGACATGGTTTCCATCCTAACCTCTATCGGGGTCGAGGGTGGTCCCCGACAATCCTTTTTAGGGTTGGCAGATATTCAGGGTGAAAGTGGCAAATATAGAAGAGCAGTATGACAACCACGGCTTAGCGACATAAAACACTTTAATAATGAAAGTAAATGTGGGACCAGGCCCAAAAATCCAAACACAACAACCAAGGGGAACAAGGTCTCTTTAGGAGCCAGTGGTCGAAGACAAGGGTGAAGGGAGGTCCAGGGTATAAATATGGGGTAGGAGAGGGGCTGGAATTGAGGTAGGGTCCAATGGGTATAGGGGAAAGTGGTGCAGAGGTGGGGTAAGGGAAAGTAGGGTCCAATGCAGTATGTTGGGTGGAACATTGCTCCAACTGCGGGCCAATGGGGATAAAAGGAAGGGAGAACATTCTGGAATTGGGAGCGGTGATAATTGACTAGTAAATGAGGTATTAACATGGGCAACCCCATAACTCTTTGGAACTTTTTCCTGGAGTCACCACAATTTAAACAAATGCTTCCCAAAGTTTAGGGCTGGGATACAACCCTTCTTCAGTGGTGGTTGCCTGACCTGGAATACTGGTCAGGCTGACTCCCACAAACCTCCTGCCTGAGGGGCTTGGAACTGAAGGAGCTCTGTCTAGGCAGCCATAACCATTTTATCCTGAACATTTTGGTATGTAGCAGCTGTGGGTTGTGAGCCCACTGCTTAAACTAATGTGGAGAAAGTTCTTTTTCTTAAAAAACACTGTAAAATCATGTCCTACCAATACATAATACAGGTGCTATAGTTTTTACAGAAATACAACTTATTTTTCTCTAAACTTGTGATCTGCTTCTATGCTGCTTTAAAATACAGACATTTAATCCCATCTCACCAATATGTTGAGAATGACAGTTGAACTGGAAGTCTGAAGTTTTATGTACCATGGTAATTTCCAAGAGCTATTGAATGCACCTGTCTCATTCCATAGTGATCCAGCAGATGCTGCCTAGCAGGAACACATTTACCCTGACAGCTTGGTCTTGGAGAAGCTGGTGCAGACAGCCCATCATTCATTGATGAGCCATCACTGATCTAATTCAGTAGATTTGATAATGGGCCTTTACCTCCCATTACTGAGGAAACTGGACATTTTCACAGCGATTATTTTATATTTGCTCTTTTATGGAGGCATCAAAACAGCTCAGTATGATCTATTTAATCTCTTCCAGACTGAAACATGAATCACAGAGATATTTTAAAACTAAAGTTCATTGTGTGATATCACATTTATATTGTAATTGTGGACACAATGAAGAGAGAGAGAAAAGACAGAATATATACTGACTCAAGTTCATTAGTAAAGTGAGAGTTTTATAAGTTCAACAGTCCAAAGCAGCCTCCAGATATTATTAGGAAAAACAATTCTCAAATGACAGTTCATGTCACCAATATTTCCTTAGTTTGGTCATTACTGATACAGCTTTATTTTTTTATGTAGTGGTGGTAATATCCACATAATAATGGAGTGTTTCTTTGAAAGAAAATTCTCCCTGTCATCAAACTTAAAAATTTCCTCTGAAGAACAAGGGTACTTTCAGCTGCTGGTAAAAGCACCTGCTGAACAATCCCTGTGATAAGAAACTGAAACACTGAAAAAAGATTAGACTCAAATTAGATGAAATGATGTATAGATGAAGTCTATTATGATATATTCTCTGTGATGGCTAAGCAAATAAACTTTGATGCCAGAGTGCGTTTCCTAGGATTCTGAACTCACTATTATTGAGGTCGAGAAAATCGAGGTTTCTGCAAAGTCTTTATTTTTCCCATGTCATGCTACTTTATCATGGCTTAAATATATTGCAGTCAGATTTGGTTGGTGCTTTATATTAAGCATAAAGTATTTGTAATCTAGTTTGCATAGGTAGAAAACTGTAGAAAAATGTCTTTATAGTTTAAGGCAAATCAAGATCTAAATTTGCTTTCTATGATTTTCCCATTTTCAACATATTTTGAATGCAAGTTTTGATGACTGTTTCTGGAAATAATTAGTCCATTAATTGTCACTTTTTTTTTAGCCTATGTAAGAAAAAATATTTTCTTATTAGTTTTACAGTATGGGCAGCACATCAGGCTGAAATAGTTGCCACAACTATTTTAGCCTAATTGTTGAAAATTATGCCAAAATTCAACTTCTTACAAATTAAAAGTATAGATATTACATAACTTCATTGGAGACCTAGAATATGAAGAAAATGCTGGAACTAGTATCGCAAAACATGAAATACTGGACCTGCACAATTTTAAAAATAGTTTAAATGGGATGTCCTGACCAGCATGTACATTTGTAGGCAATAGTACTGTAGCAAGGCACTAATCAGCTAAGTACCATAATCCTCCTTATAGGGTAAATTCTTACTTGACCTCCAGCTATATACAGCACATGGTAACAGCATTAAACTATAACACTCCTCTCATGCTCTCAATAGCTTCCCATTGGGTCAGCTCTCTGACTTGAATTGCTGTTGTTTCAGATACTAAACTTTATTTTTTTGCCTAGATGCCTTATATTTTATAAGTGCATTTTGGTGGAAGGGAAGGGTTTGTAAAATACGTATATAGAAAACTGTGTCTCAAAATTGAGACTGTTTCTATGATTTCACTGAACCTAGAGGATTAAATGAAAGCGCTAGTGAGAACAGAAATTGATGTATTCTCATGAACCCGAGGCTTCCTACTTCCCAGATGTGCAGTGGCTGATCAAAAGGTAAAGCAGGGAAGAAAGATGCAGAATGTGTTGTGTGAAAACAATGTCTAATGCTCAGCATTTCTTGTTCTTCTGGGGGATGATTAGGGAGACTTTTTTTTACTTTTAGTAAAAAACTCAATGGAAGTACTGAAAAACTTTTTCTTGTGCTTCAGATATATGTGAATATTACATTTAACAAAATCTTTTGCTTCCTTATAATTTAGTTTCTTAAATAAGATTCTATTTTCTGTGAAAAAAATAATTCTTTAAACATTGTATTGATTTTAATAAAAATAGATATATGTAGAATTTCGAAACGTTATTTTATTTTTTATTATTTGTAGTTTTTAGTAATAGTTCAGTATTATATTTACTCATTCTTCTGTTAGTGTTTCATGACCTACTATTCTTTTAACACCATGTGTTTTAAACTAATTTGAATCCTGCTGTTAGACAGCTGTTAATTGATTCCACCCTTCTGCAAATGATTTCTGTAGTGTCAGCACTGACGCAGATAACAAGAATGCCTATTCTTACCAATTATTCTTGAAAACAATTGAATCAATTTGCTATTCATTGTTATCTTTTTTTGAGACAAAATTTTTGCTGAAAGAAAAGGTGCAATATTGCTTATATATCTACTAAGTGGAAATAATTAGCAAAATATTAATTTTGAGAAAGCTCAGAAGTAGAAATAAAGAAAAATCTTAGCGTGTTTAGCCTATTTATAAGAGGTAAGCATTCATCAATATATCTTAATGAACACTCAGAGTAAAATATAGTTGCTTTATTTCTCAGTTTGCAGTTCTCTAAAATCATATTATATAATTTAAGGGCTACTGAATACTCGGCCAAAATAAAGGAGGACAAACTAATTTCTACTGTTATTCCAGGTTTCCTATCTGTGATGTTCTTGATTTAAGAAAAAAAAAAGTGAAACAAACGTATTACCTAAATATTTGTAGATTAGCAATTGATACTTACAATCACCTCTTTTATTCAGCAGTTTTTTCCATGTTGTAACTCTTTTCTCATACAAATTGAAATTAACCCTTCTGCAATGCTGAATTTTTTGCTGAATTACTTGTATAGAATAAAAACACATTGTTTCATATGTCTATGCAATCATGTCAAGTTCAAAGTGAAATTGTTATCAGTGGTGACTTTAATGATATTAACATTTTGTTACTACAGATTTCCTTTCATTCTGTTGATTCAAGCCTGCAGTCAGTGAATTCATATTTTCAGAGAAAATCTAATAGAGATCAAAATCTGCTCTACCAGTCTCATGCTTCAGTAAACTTACTAATGATCATTTTAAACTTAA
Source organism: Rhabdornis inornatus (assembly GCA_013397075.1). Classification (NCBI taxonomy): domain Eukaryota; kingdom Metazoa; phylum Chordata; class Aves; order Passeriformes; family Rhabdornithidae; genus Rhabdornis; species Rhabdornis inornatus. The sequence goes on along the minus strand of VWZS01008710.1, from coordinate 108,504 downwards.
TTCATATTATTTGGAGATATTTAGCTGGAATGTATTCTAATGGTTCAAAGTATGGTTTCTATAAAATAAAATTGCAAGTCATGGGTGAAATGAGGAATGAAATATTGTCTCACATGAGCTTTACTTAGTGGATTCCTTATATATGTGTCATTGTAACCTTTGCTATTTATCAAAGGAGGATGTTTAATTAACTTGTGAATTGTGCACTGGTTGCTTGCATTCTTCATCTGTTTTTGAGGAGGTGAGAAACTAAGGAGAGGGGAACTGACAAATCATAAATTTAATCTAGTATAAAACTAGACAGCATGGTGGAACTGTAAAGTGAGATCTTGGTGAAAACTGGAAATGCTTAGAAGTCAAAAGAATCCCTCTTTTTTCAATAAGGAAGCCATAGCTGCTTTGAAGAATGTGCAAAATGAATTCTCCTGCACTGTATGACTCAGCAAAAGCAGAAGTTATAAGCAGAGAATGGAGTGTTAAAGCATTGCCATCTAGCCTCTTAAAACCACTGCCAAAAAATTTTGCAACTTTTTCAGTATGACAAAGGAAGTCTGTGGAAATGCTTTCCTAAATGAGAGAGTAGAACCCTCCCTGTGAAAGGCAGCAAACCTTAAAGTTGCACAGCAAGTTTTCTGGGTTCATTGCCCACATGGGGCTTTGGGTACAAGGTCCAGGTGTGCTCAGCTCAGTTCAGCTCCTGGCAGCCTGGGAGCTTTTGGCAAGGTGCTTTATCTGCTCCCTGTCACCGTTGTTTTAAAAGTGCCTTGACTGTTTGTTGAATACAACACATAGAAATGCAAAGTTTCAAATAGAAGAACTTTTCTTGAATGATCACTCAGGGACCAACAAATGGAGCTTCCCTGACAGAAACCATATAGTAAAGGAGAGATGAAGCTGTGTTCATTGTATTTGATGAGGTCTCTAACAAGAAGCCATGTTTCTTGCATGGCTTTTGTGACAAAGTTCTGGTGGAAAATGTCGATTTTTACCTTCTCTGAATTATTCTTTCATGCATTGAAAGGATCGTATTTTGAGTTAAGCAAAATTATAATATGTTCAGGAGAGATATTTTCAGTTTTAATTTCCCATTGATAATTTATGGGAAAAAGAGAACAAAATTTTAAAGTATTGTTTAGTAAATTATAATTAGGTCTTACAAGTAGATGGCCAATCCTCAGTTTTCAAGTAGCTGGTGGCTGAGGCCCACTGAAGCCATTATCTAATTGACCCAAATTATAATTTTTTAATTGACCCAAAGCTTCTGATAAATAATACTCTTCAAGTAAATGCAACTTGATTCAGGTAGCCAAACACAACTTTAGAATGATATTTTCATGGAAGTCTTCTCTAGTTCAGATGTGTATTCTATCAGTCTGAGAAAAAGTTTATTAGCAAGAGGGTCTGACATCTAATTTTGACAGTGATATAACACTTTACATATTACAATTTTTTTTAATGTCTGACTTCTGAAATGTGATGGATACTTAATTTTTTAAATTTCCTTTTCTACAGTACATTTGGGCCAATTTTCTAAAAACCTAAATCAAAGCAGAAGAGTGTTTTCTCTTTAAGGAAGAATACAAATGAATGTCAAACACTTTCAAGATATTTAGTTCCATTATGGAAATCACAGCTATAAAAGTTGAGTGGCTGTCTTATATTCTTCTGTGTTATATTTTAAGCACTTAATTCTATTGTGATTTGGGGGAGATGAATAATTTAACTTTATGAGCAGGAGTACAGATTACAGTCAAGTTATTTGCTTTTCCATATTATTAGTGATATCTGTAATGCACTGCAAATAAGGTTTTCATCAGTGTAGGTTTATGGGTTGTGTATTGAAAGACCAAATGTAATGTATTGATAAATTGCAATAAAAAATAAATATACAGTAATAAGCAGGAAAAAATAAGTTTCGTATTCTGTATCCGAAAAAAATCCCCATTTATAGAATGTGCCTGACAAAGATTTTTGCAGGTTCTAGAGTTTTAAAACCATATTAGAGATTTTATTTTACGGTTGTTTCAAACAAATAGCAATCACAATGGCCTGGAGGGTTTTTCAGAAAAGGTGTGAGAGCCTTTTCAGAAAAGGTGGTAATCCTTCTGACAAGAGATATATAGTGTTTAGTTCAGCTGGCAGCTGGAGGGTGCATATCACACCATTAAAGTTCACCTTTTAAAGTTCCAGGGAAGTCCTGGAAAGGCAGGAGTATCCGTGGTGTGGTGTATCCAGCTGGAGGTACGTGATGAAAGGGTTTTATTAAGGTCTCTTTAAGGTAGTTAATGGTGAGAAATGGATTAGACAGGCGCTCATGAAGGTGAGTGAGAATTAGCTAGTGACCTAAAAATAGCAGCAGATTTTTAATAGTAGGGACAGGCCGTAAGTTTTCATCAGTACTAGTTCCCTCCTATTGTGATTTCATAACTCTGATTTAAAATGCATAGCATTCATTGTTCAACTATGTATATAGGAGGTATTTTTAAAATTAAAAAATTGTTTAATAATAAGGGAGGGCTAATTGTGCTGTGACAACCAGTAAAGAGAATGACAGACTTTAATACTAAGGGTGACTGCAGGGCAGGATGAGCCCTCTCCTGACAGGTTTCTGGCTGATCAGGTGTACAAGTACAGTTACTTTATTTCTGATGGATAGGACTACAACTTCAGGTTAGTTCAGTAACTTCAGTAGTGAAGTTAGATGACTTCAACAGGAATGAAATGAATTAGAAAGGGGTTTGATTATGTCAGTCAACATAGGCCAGGAATTAAATTAGTCACTTTTTTTCTATCAGGCTGCTTTCTCTGAAGAAAAGCACTATATTTTCAGGTACGTCCTCTTTCTTGCATGTGCCCTAGTAGTTTCCACATGCAGGGCAGCTGTACAAAGCTTTTTCCTTCATGAAAGGTTGGAGTAGATTGAGGACCCAGCTGCTCTTCACATTACTGTCAGCCAGAGATGGTTTCCTATATTTATGTCTTAAATGGAGGAAGGAAAATGACAGTTTGTAGTAAATGTAGCACATGAGGTTAGAAAATGTTTGTGCAAGTGGTATAAAAATATAACACTAAATCAACACATCCTCCTCTCATTAACATAGTTCATGCTAGAAAAAAGAGGTGTATTTTTAGTAAGTCATGTGCCAGTTCATCTGATGATGTGTTTCCTTAATAGAAATACATTTTCCTCAGTAACAAGTCTACAATAATGCTTTTACTTATACAGAAATTCATCTTTTTTATCCCCCACAGCATTCCCCCCATGACATTATAGCTGTAATGTCATCAGAAGAGGGTTGCATCCCTATGAGAACACTGTGACATGGAGTGATAATTTATTTATTTACACGTTTTGTGTATGTTTATATAATCTTCTATTTGTAGCTAAACCAGTTCTTACTGTTGTGTTGTTTGTACTGCTGTAGATACACGTTTGTAGATGTTTAATAACGAAGCATGTGTACACGTGAGATTTGTCAAACCAGAATCTGTGTAGCTTTATGTGTTACACTCTTCATCCTGGAGTTGATCTATAAACCATATGTACTAGAGTGTTTAATGCTTTGGAGGATCAAATTGATGCAAAAAATGTGGCTTTGAAGACACATGACCTATAGGTTATATAGACTGAATAGCCACAGTGTGAGTATTAACAGTATAGTATGTGTATGTTTCACGTGTGCATGTATTTGTCTCAATCATGCAATGAGATTTACCTGAATGAATGCCTGTATCTGATGACTGCAGATTTCCCCTATGTGGGAGACGCAAGTGGGGAGGGGAAGTTATGCACATGTTTTCTATAGGCATGACAGGAATTTTCAGGGATTGGGCAATTTGCTAGTAGAACAACTTATTTTGGGATGTGGCATGATTTTCATCATCTGAAGAATTTAAGTGAAAAATATTTGTCTTCCTTAAAGCATTTCTGCATCTAATCTCTGTTGTCTTAATGAAGCTTCTATGTCTTTGCAAACTGTCTGCATTTGGGTAGTTCTGTTGTTCTAATGTCCCTTCCCGTTGGCCATTCTTGTTTGAGCCTTATGAAACTCAGTTCATATCACATTAGAGTGATTCAAGTTGAGTCCCCAGTAACAGAATTTGTAGAGATTTTGCGAAACTTACAGAGATTATAATTTCTGCTGGTACTAATGCCACTGTAACAAGACAGGACATTTGAGCTTCACCGTAAGCAAATAGGCATCTGCATGATGCTTATAGAACTTGTCACGCTTCACACGAAGTTTCATTTTTGCACGATTGAATTAGTTTTCTCATTTGTAGATGCCATTGCAAAGCTAAAGTACTTTACTATTTACAAGGCAATACTGGGTCCAAATCTTTCAAGCACAGTTTAATAATTCTGTATGGTAGCTAAGACAGTACAGGAGACCAGTTTGCCAGTCACCCCACATGCCACGCACACTGCACTGACAGTTGTTTTCCTTTGCTGAGCAGAGACTGCATTTCCTTTCTGGCTGTGAAAAGAATGTTTTCTCTCCTATCAGATAGACAGAATCCTTTATGCTTTCCTGGGCACCAAGGAGAGCCTTTTTCTCCTTCTCCACTAAGTTGAAGTGTTTCCTTTCTTCTTGTAGGACAGCTGTGACAACAACAGGGCTTTGTATTTGCTCGCCTTTTTTCCTGTCCTTCTAAACTCTCAGCAGGATCTCCTGGTTTCTACCTGTGAGGCTGCCCTTCAGAATCAGTGGTCATTTTGTGAGTGTAGAAAACTGTTTAGAAGGGATCTTAATTATAAATGTAGTACTAAATATAAGAAGGAAGGACTAACGACACAAAAATAGCTTCTCATTTGTATTTTTGTTAGTTAAAGTTTGAATTGATCTACACTATCCCAGAGAAGGCCCACCTCTCAGTCTCTTTTATCTGGGATCTTTGCTCCAGTTTCCTGCAGGTAACTTCTTCAGATCCATGTAGTGTGAAAAGCTAAGCATGAATCAGGATGTGTCTGGAAAGTAGCATTTCGCATGTTTCTTATATAAGGATTGATAAAGACAAGATTTGAAGATCCAGTTGTTTTTTTTTTCCGGTGTAACTGATGCCTTCTAATCACGTGGCAATGTTGTGTCAAACAGAAAACATAACAATCATTATATGTTCCAGACACGCCCTTTATGAAAATATTACATATAAATAAATCACGTTTCAATCTATCATTTGTCAGTGTCAGGAAAGAATATTTGTTAATTCTTTTTCCATCTTCCTCTGAAGACTCAGTAGTTGTCTATAGCTAGATAGTGTCAATGACATCAAAGAGTCAATGCTTTATGTGGCACAGGAACTCCATTCTGGTATTTGTCTTGCTCAAAAGCTTGGACTAATACTGATACCATCCCTATAGAGATGGAAGGATTCTTTCCTAGAGTCAGGCAGCACGATGAAACACTTTCCCTTCACAACACAAAAAAGTGGTTTGTTTTCTGAGTTCAGGACTTCTGAGTTCATCTGATTTAGACAAGTGCTGCCATTGAATCTTAGTCTGCTTTCTGCCCTTAGCACAAATTATAGTTTTATGGGAACTGAAATGTGTGTTTTTGAGCAATAACAGCTGCTAAAAGAGTAAACTAACTGAATGATCCTTCTAGCCCTAATTTCTGTGGTGATTATAAAATGCTATGAAATAGAAGTATATGGTCAAGTTATATTGTTGGAAAATGATTAGAAAGGATTATAAAATTTTGGTACTTGTAAAGCAGTCATGACTACAAAGTAGCCTAAGTATTTTTATTCTATATTTTATAAAGTTATATTAGCATTTTTCTTTCAAAGCTGTTTTTTTATTCAAACTATGCACCATAAGCAGATTTATAGCACGACATGCTTTCTTCAATTTAGTACAAAAAATGAGAGCACGTTCACAAAGAAATGCAAGGAACGGATTTTTTTTCCATCAGCTGGCCATTTTATCTCTTAACTAGCATTAACTGTATATCTGTGCTACATAAAATATTGATAGAATTGTCTTTCTGCTTTCTTGCCATGATTACTTAGGAAAAGAAGCCCTTCAATATCAAGAGAACAGAGCAGAAGATACGACCAAAGGGACGAGAGAGACGAATATTCACAGTATGCTACATCAGACAGTGCGATGCCCAGGTCACCATCAGATTATTCAGATAGGCGGTCACAGCGTGGGCCTCAGTTATACGAAGAACCTGAACTGGGTGATTATAGAGATTCCAACAGAAGGAGCCGCAGGCGTTCCAAGGAGTATCCGGTAGAAGAAGAAGATGCACAAAGCGGGGAAGAATATGAAAGGCAAAGGAGGGAAGAGGAATACCAGGCACGATACCGAAGTGATCCTAATTTGGCTCGTTATCCAGTCAAGCCACAGCCATATGAGGAGCAAATGCGTATCCACGCCGAAGTGTCCCGAGCACGTCATGAACGGAGACACAGCGATGTCTCACTGGCAAATACAGAGTTGGAAGATTCTCGGATGTCCATGCTCAGGATGGAACGGCCATCAAGACAAAGATCAGTGTCTGAGCGCAGGGCTGCCATGGAAAATCAACGTTCATACTCTATGGAAAGAACTCGAGAGGCTCAGGGACCAAGTCCCAACCGTCAGAGGACCACAAATCATAGCCCTCCTACACCTAGGAGGAGTCCAATTCCTCTGGAAAGACCTGACATGAGGCGCTCTGATTCTTTGAGGAAACAGCACCATTTGGATCCCAGTTCTGCTGTGCGGAAAACAAAACGTGAAAAGATGGAGACCATGTTACGGAATGATTCACTCAGCTCAGACCAGTCTGAATCCGTCAGACCTCCACCACCAAAGCCCCATAAAACGAAAAAAGGAGGTAAAATGCGCCAGGTTTCATTAAGTAGCTCAGAAGAAGAATTGGCATCCACTCCAGAATATACAAGTTGTGATGATGTAGAGATTGAAAGTGAAAGTGTTAGTGAAAAAGGTAAGATTTCTAAGATTTTGATTGTTTCAATATATAGATTTGATTTGGTTTCCATTACTTTGGACATTTATTTTAGCTATTTAAATTGATTGCAGTCACACATCTACAGCCCTTCATAGATTACTCAGCATTGTTGTGATGGGAATTAGGATTTTTTTTTTCTGATTTTGTGTTTCATTTATGTAAATTTAATGATTTATGTGGAAAACATCACAGGTCCTATAAGTATTTCGATAAGTTAAAGGAAAAAACCATGCCTACTGAAAAACCTGTCAATGAAATCTGCAAAGTATCTAAAGCTGGGCTGTCATATAAGGCCGTGGTTTCATGTCCATTAGTACCAGATTTGCATGCTCCTGGATCACAATGAGTGCATATTTGGTCTGGATCAAGTGTGGGCGCATGACCATGTTTTTGTTGAATTAACGAGCACATGATATGCCAGTTTCATGCTGTCTGCTGCAGGTTAAAGAATGTCTGATCTGCAAAAAGACCTGTGTGTATAAAGTTAACTCACTGAAGTTTTGAGACAAATTTAAAATGACTGATGTGGTTTAAACCAATGGAAGTTTCTTTTTCTTATGGTGCTATGATGATTTTTGGCTTTAGTGCATTTTAGGAGTTACTCTAATGTCGGAAAGAAAATGTAGATTGATTGAAATTACTTCCCAGCCTATAAAAAGATAATTTCTATTCTAAATATGAAAGTATTGGGGACCATGATTTTAAACTCAATCAAATGAATATCATTAGTTTGCTTACCTTCTTGTATGTTGTTTTAAGTTTTTTTTTGAGTTATTATCCTTATACCAGTGAACCTTTATTACTTCTCCTGAATGGTCATTTGCTGTTGTGGATTGGGAATAGAAAATTTACCACTATTTATTCTTCTTATTAATATTGCTATAATTGATTCTGAAGCAAGTAATTAACTCGAGTAAGTGAAATAACTCTGAATTTTCATACGTCAATATCCACAACCATGGTCTCATAAGTAAGGACCAAGATAGTGTAGAATGGAAGGAAATTTCACCAGGTCAAAGTAGGCAGTTGCATGTACTTGTGTGAAACAACTGTGCTGAAACCTTGACCCACTTAGTCTTCCTGATGAGTAGAAAAAACTTATACCAATTTTATGGTGTTCATGATTTTGTTGTTAGAAGCAACACTGAGGAAAATTGGACCAATCAATACATGGGAAGTAGTAACAAAATGTTTATTTTTGGCAATTCAGTGTAGGAAATGTAGTATACAAAATAATATACAAACAATATATTTTTTGTACACATAACACACAAAGCATATACGTTTAGGATTATAAAAGCATAGAATCATTTAGATTTTAAAAGATCTGCAAGATTATTGATTACCACTAATTTAGCACTTCTGTGGCTTCTAACACCTCAATAACCCTTGTGTCTGCTGCTGCATGGTTCTCTATCCCCTACCTCCATGGACACAGCAGAATGAAGGATCCCAGTAGCACAATGTTTCTCAGACACTGGAATGCTGCTGCCTGGTTTATCTGTAACAAGTCTGGTTTCATGTCTTTCCCCTTCAGACCTAGTTTAAAGCTCTCCATGAGCCCTGCTAATGCCTGAGAAAAATCCTTTTCCCCTTTCGAGACAGGTGACCCCCACTTGTCATCAGCAGGCTTGGTGTCATTTAAACTGTAAACATGATCAAAAACTTGCAAAATTCTGCTGGTGACACCAGGCCCAGATATATTGATCTGCTGGATCTCCCTCTCTTCCCTCTTCATTTCCTGCATCTGGGAGAATAGAGGAGAAGCCTACTGGTACTCCTGATTCCTTAACCTGTCATTGTAAAGCCCTGATGTCTCTCTTTGATTGCCCTTGGACTTCTTATTGCCAGTTTCCTGCCTACCTGAAAAATCCATAATGGCTGAGGGCCTTTCTAGGGCAGGAACCTTTCCCTTCACAGCTTGGTCTCAGGGATGCACCAGATTTTGTCAGGAAATGGGTCTTAGTCTACATATTGGGCCTTCTGCTTCCTTCAGATGGGAGTTTAAAACATGCTGTACAATTCTAGATTCTCTGTCATAATGATCTTACAAAACTTGTAGCTTTCACTTAAATAATTCCACATTTTAAGTGTCAAAGAAAACATTCGTATTGATAACAATAGTTAATAATAGCAACGACAACATCATGTCTGTCCCGATTTCTGAGGTAGTGAATGAAGTTAGATATTTGTTATATAAATTAATTAAAAAAGCTTTCAAAGATTATGCAGGAAAAATAATGCTCCATACTATGCTTTGCGAATCTTGATTGAATTAGTGTAAGCACTCTGTCATGACATATGGAGTGTAACTGTGTCAGTGTGGCCTAGTGGTGACCTGCAGCTGGAACCAATGTGGAGAATAGTCTTGTTTTTTCATAAAGGAGAGGAACTGCTTGAACTGGGGAAAGATGTGACTGCTCCTGTGTCTGCTCCCAGCCCGTGCTGGGGGTCCTGGGCTGGGAGGAAGTGACCATGGGTAGCACAGGAAGCCATTCCAGCAGTTACACCTGTACCTGGAGCCAGAGCCAGCTGGTGCCAGCCTCAGCAGCCCTGGTCACATAATCGAATAATATCCTCAGGCCCTCCTACTTCTCCCCTGCTCTTTAACCACTGGAGTGGAATTTTTTGCAAATAGGGACTGGGACTCCCTGAGCAAGGAACATGGACCTGGGAGCATTGACATGAAGGGCTGAGATGGTATTTGGTGGGATGAGTTGTGCTAAGACCATGGTCGGGAGCTGACGCTGTGACAGACAAGTTCATTCTTTAGAAGCTCAGGAAACAACATGAGAACAGTGTTAAATGGACATAACTGAGATTAAAAATGTGTTTACCTAAAACTTAGGTTGTGCCAGAATTAGACATATTTTCCAGAGTGAAATTTGTGCAGGTCTTCACAGACATTGAGACTCACTTTGCTGACATAACCGAACACCAATTTGACAGATGGCCTCTGCCTTTTTCTGTGAACAGGATGAACAATTCTTTCTTATTGTGTCTGAAATTCACAATATTTTTTCCACAAAATGTAAGAGACCCTTCTTCACTCTTGCTGTGAATACCGGGTTTCTGGAACTGCAAAGATGTCTCCATTTACAACACTTATTGCTGGTCCTGAGATCAGTGTAGCAGTCAGTTCAAAGCTATATCTCCACAACAGGACCTCCTGCCTGTCTTAGGAAGTACACTTTGGAGAGGAAAAAAAGAAGTTGCCTATATGTTTCAGAACAAAATATTAGCTATATTGTTATTTTCCCTAACAAAGAAAGATCAAAATTGCTTAAAATGTTAGAGAAAAACAATTCTTGAAAGGCCAATGTTTTTTACAAAATTGTAAATTTTAAGTGGCTGTAAAATAGATCCTCCATTGCTAAACCTGGAGATTATAATGACATGTTTATAAATGCTCTAGACTGTTCAAATCACCAATTATTTCTCAAAACCATCTCAGTTTACATGGTGCAGTTTGAAGGTTCTGAGAAATGTGGCTTATAAAAAGAGAACAGTTGTGATGGTATTGTAGTAGACTGAACACTTCATGTGTTCATGTGTTGGACCTAGAGAGTTCCAAATTAAGCTGTATTTTGTAGTGTGGAAGTTTGGCCAACCTTTCTACATTGCTAGTCCAATTTAAGTGTCTTCTATTGTGAGGGACAGTTAGAGTACTTTTTACCTGCATGTTAGATATTTCTGTTCAATTCTAAGGAATAGGTCTTAGGGGAGGTTTGAAAGGGCCTCCATAATTTGCTAGCCAGCATGAAGCACATGTGAAGCCAAGTGCTACTGGCTAATTCCATGTGTCCACAGCTTTACAGGTAAATGTAGAAAATCAAACAGTACCACTGCCCATGTATTCCTTATGGCAATATTGTCACACAGTCTGCCAAAACATCAATCTGAAGAGACTCAGGAAAGCTTGGGATCCCTGGGATTGTGGTACCCCCACTCAGAACACAGGCACCAAAGAGGTGACCTGCACTGAAGCGTCTGCACCTTCCCCAAACACTTGAGGGTCTTCAAAGCCCTACAAGTCTTTACAAATCTCTCAGACTCTAGGGATTCAGCAAGAGAGTCTCTACATGGAAGAAGAGAATTCATTCAAAGAAATCTAGGTGCATGATAGTTCTAAATATTGCCCTAATTTGTTCTAAATATAAAGTAGGACATAGTAGATTCTCCAATGACAGTAAACAGTTCAGGCATACACGCATACCATGCTCCCAGCCACTTTTCAAAGCACCCTGTGAGAGGTATCTGTTTGCACAAATGGTGACTGACATCTAATGTGGGTGGAATCTGTGGTGGGAAAGCCAAATGTGTTTGTGTTTTGTCAGTTCTTAAATTTAGTGTTTGCTTTCACTCTTATTTTATTAAAACATGATAGCAAGTTAATTTTTATTATCAAAGAAACTCATATGCATAGAAAGATTGAATCCTTTAAGTTGGAAGAGATCTTTGGGATAAAGTCCAACTGTTAACTTAAGGATGGCAAGTTCACCACTAAACCAGTGTCACATCCATGCCTTTTAAATACCTCCAGGAATAGTGAATCAACTAGTTCCCTGGGCAGCCTGTTCCTGTTCCAGTGTTTGGCAACACTTTTGGTGAAGAATTTTTTCCTTATATCCAGTCTAAATTTCCCCTGTAACACCGTGAGGCCCTTTTCTCTCATTCTGTTGCTTGTTACTTTGGAGAGGAGTCCCACACTCACGTGGCTACAGCTCCTCTCGGGTAGTTGTAGAGGGAGATAAGGTCCCCTCCTTTTCTCCAGGCTGAGCACCCCCAGCTCTCTCAGCCACTCCTCATAGGAGCTGTGCTCCAGACCCTTCACCAGCTTTGTCACCCTTCTCTGGACTGGCTCCAGCACCTCAATGTCTGTCTTGTAGAGAGGGGCCCAAAACCAAACCCAGTATTTAAAGTGCAGCCTCACCAATGCTGAGTACAGGAGGATGCTCACTGCTCTGGTCCTGCTGGCCACGCTATTGTTGATACCAGCCAGGATGTGACTGGCCCTCTTAGTCACCTAGGCATGCTGCCAGCTCATATTTAGCCAGCTGTTCACCAACACCCCCAACAAAACCTGTGGATAGACACGAGCAATCCTAAAATATGAAACATCCCTGTGTTGTTGATTGAAAGCTGTAGAGTGCCGGCTGTGTGAGAAGCAGTATGTGCTTGCAGGACCAGGTGGAAATATGCTGTTTTTTGTCACTAAGCACACTGAAAATATAAATATATAACCTTGCATGGTGATTTACAAGCATATGAAGAACTGCCCTTTTTCATGATAAAAGTTTATATTTCCTCATGTCTGGAACAGCTTCCAGGACCTGCTTGTTTATTGCAGTTTTGAAACCAATCTGGTAGATACCCAGTTTAGTTTTTGATGGGGAATTAGGTCTATTTGAAAACATGCTTGTCACAACTTGGAAAAAGTATGGTAGCTCATGGTGTGAGGAGCAGAAAGCACATTTCCTGAGTGCTACTGCAAGAACAGTGCATGTCTTACATGAGCAGAGATGCCAAGCAAGTGGGATTCTGTCACAGAGCTCTCACTTTTAAATTCAGAGAGATAAGGGACCTGATTTCAATCCTGCTTGTGCCAGTTTCATACATCTTCACCAACTTTGGCTCCAAAGTTACACTGAGCTAAATTAGATCAGAACGAGGTCATTGTTTCTAAAATTTGTTTCATTCAGGTTAGAGAGTTCCTGGAAGTCTAACTTCTCTGGAACAAATTATACTAGAAGGCTAAATTTCAGGACTGAGCTGCAGCAGCTGAAGAAAAAGACTGAATTTTCACAGTTTCGGTATAGAAATATCTTACAATTCAAAATACAAATTTTAAATGATCCAAAGAAGAATAATTGATTAATGAAAATGCTGAAATGTTTGACACATTTTATTTAAACATATTTCAGTGAGTGACAAAATTTCTTTTTATTATTTCACTTAATATTGCAGTTTAGGAGATTGTGTTTTGCTTTTGTAATTAAATAGTTTTTCTTTTTATAGACACCTCTACCTCCTATGTAAGGTAAAAGTAACTTAAATATATAGAGTTTGATTAGAAATTCAGAACTCTATTATTCCATTTTGTAAGCTTGCTCCCATGAACTGCCTCTATTTTAAGTGCAAATACAAGAAATATTGAGAGATAAGAAATATCACACTTTTTTTATTTTTAAGCAATAAAAAGTCACTGCTTTGAAAGTACTTCCTACAACATTGACTAAGAAGTACCTATTTGAAAATATTAGTATTGCCCATGATATTTTATAAAAAATATAAAAATCTGAGAAATTATTTATCTGAGAAAAATATTTTTCACAGAACTAGAATGTTTAAAGTTACAGAAATTTCTAATTTTAGAGAATTTTTTAAAAAAGTTTTGCCAAACCTCTGACTTACACTCTTCCATGCTCCTTAGAAGATAAAAAAGTGTGATCTTTTGCAGCATTTAGAAGACTCTACTGTAAAATATTTTAAGTTTGCAGTAATTTAAAATATTAGCAACGAGACAATAACATCCCTCATAAAGAAGCCCTGCCTTTTCCCTATTCTTGGCTGCATATTCCCATCCTTATTATTGCTCCTGCTGGCAGAAGTGTTCAGGCAGGTACACACTGCATCAAGCCAGGAAACTTTTGTGTGGTAGCTCTAACTAGGCAGAAAGATGGCAAATATTAACATCAGAAGCTTCCTCATAAAATGCTGATTTTCCTCTAAGATATTAAAATGCATGCTGAAAAGATGGTGTGTAACTGATTATGCCTTCTCAGAATCTGAGGATAGACAGGGATTTCCTGAAGTCAGGAAGAAGAAATATTTTCATATAGTAATCAGAGCATACAGAATATTTTATCGTAGGTAAATGAACATGAATCATTTCATAGCACTTCAAACAAAAGTGTCTAATATTCAATTTTATTGATTAAAATCTTGCCTAAATTGCAATCTGAACCTTCTGGAAACAAATGTACAGGAATAATTAAACTGTAATTCTTTAATCATGTTTCCTTTTACTCTGTAACTTTGCTGAAACTATGGCTATAGCAGAAATGTTGTCTGGACAAAAGATTAATAATCTGAGATCATGCAACAAAAGAACTATGAGTTATTACTAAAGTATTTTAGTGCATTTTTAGTACTTATCTATGGTTTCAGGTGAGATTAAGTTTACTATTAATAAAACAACATTATTATTAATATTTTTTACTTATGGAAAATTTTTATAATTAGAAGCTAGCTTTAGTTTACCACTTTAACACTAACTGCAAGCTGTAGTTTCCCCTGGAATTTGTGAAAATTTTCTATTTTAAAGGTAAATATTCTTTCTCAGTTGAAACTGTAGACAGCCAAATTATATGAGTGACCAATATTAAAAGTATCATAAAAGCATTTTTTGCTTTCTCTCCACCCTTTTTCAATCTTTTCCAAATTTAAATAGAAAACAAAAGAAACTGGAGTTATCATTCCAAGATAATTTTTCACTACCCTTTACCATCTTGGCAGATGAAATATCTGCTGAATAAAATCAATAAATATCCATTAACTTTTTTATGAAAAGAAATTTTTGTATGAACATGGCTGGAAAGGGTGTCATCTTATGAAATGCAAGACTTCCAGTGTAGGTAATTCTTATCTTATTCAACCTGCTCCACTTATTTCAAGCAGCTATTTCAGTTTAACAAAGTTAGAAATTTTTACTCGCTAACCAAATCTTGCATCAGGGCTATGTGCTAATAGTTAACACAGGTTTGGCACAGATAAGGTGAAATGAAGACCTGCTGGATTCTGTGTAAAATATTTCAGTTCTTTATAGTGCCATGATAGAATAAAAAACCATCATGGAGTTTTTCTTTAGAAGTTTTCTGAATATTTATGTAAATACTGTGATATTTTTAGTGTTTTTTACAGAGGAGTCCCAGCAAACAGAAATAATGACAACACACACACACACACACACACACACACAAAACAAAACAAAACAAAACAAAACAAAACAAAACAAAAAAAAAAAAAAAAACAAACCCAAAAAAACAAAAAAAAAACCCCAAACCTGTAATATCTCCAGAATACATGAAGTGTGTGTTTTTCAAATTGTAATTTTCTTCATACTTTGATGAAATCATTATTACTCTAATAAAACAAAACACTTAAATCTATCACAGATTAGACTGAGTGCCATTTTAGATTATATTAGTGGTATATTTTAGATCATGTTTCCTATGGTATATTTAAATTAATTTTGCAGGTAATTTTGTTACTTCTCTAGTTAACTATCAGAAAGTAAATGGGCCACTGTCAAATAAATTTGCTTAATTAATTAAAAAATATTATTTAGTTGGGAGTATTTTATCAATTGTATGGTTTTAGTTTTTTTTTTTTCTGTAAAAACATGTCTTTCTTGTTCTGTTTTTATTTTTATGTGTACTTCTTTAAGTGTAGGATAATCAGTATGGGAGAAACAGAGAAACCAAAGTGAAGGGGAAGTAAGCAGAATGGGCTGTACATGTGTCGTTCATGCGAAAACTGTAGCTAAGATGCCCTTTCCTTTAGCTCTATTGTCCCAAGCTCCCCAAAATGTGCCACTCAAGACCTGGAGTTATTCACAGAAACTGCTTGAGATTAAACTGAATATTGTTGAGGGTGAGACCTGGAAGCATATGCTTGTCAGAGGAAAGCATGTTCTTTCCATCTTTTCTCGGTTCTCTCTCCATCCAAGCCTTACCCACTGTAATTCACAATCTGGGCACCAGGAAG
Source organism: Rhabdornis inornatus (assembly GCA_013397075.1). Taxonomy (NCBI): domain Eukaryota; kingdom Metazoa; phylum Chordata; class Aves; order Passeriformes; family Rhabdornithidae; genus Rhabdornis; species Rhabdornis inornatus. The sequence continues at coordinate 92,773 of VWZS01008710.1, read as the reverse complement.
AAATATTTGGTATGAATAGTTTGGGCAAAGTGGCACCAGTTTCTGTGTCCTTCTCTGTCTGGCTGTAATTTCAGCTGCAGCTGTTCAGGAGCTGCCGTATAACAGTGAAGCTGGTCCTGTGACGAAAGCACTGGCACAAGTGTGAGGGCTGAGACAGACACTTTGGGCAGTCACAGTGGCAGTCCTACAGAAACCCTTCCCAGTCAGAGCCATCAGCAGGTGCCAAATGATGTGTGCCACAAAAATCAGGCCATCTGCCTAGGAATCTGATTACTGATTTAGGAATGCAATTTCACCCTATTTCTAGCTAATTTGAAAATTCTAGCTAACTTCTTCCAATAATAATATCTTGAAAGTATATTTAAAACCCTATAAATGTGTTTTAAAGTTTTTGCTGTCTGTTATTAATATCATTTCTCCTGTGATGGTCCACTGATGTTGAAATCCTTGTTTTAGGGGCAAGGTAGAAAAATGTGATGTAGTGATAATGACATTTATGATAATTAAGTAAATATCAAATAAAACTCTTTGAAGAGGATTGAGTCATTGCAGTCTATCAAATTAGTGCTCAGTGGTTTTGTTATAAAATTACATTGAGAAATTTATTTTGTCTTGGAATACAAAGTACCTACATCTCTCTTAAGATTGAAGTTTTATGCTAACGTATATAATAATACTTTTACCTTTTCTACTGAAGTGGCCTGTAGGAGTGTGTGCTGCACTTTGCAGCACTAATCAGTGATTTGTCATCAGTCTCGTCTGTTTTCCCTCTGAGCCAGGATTATTAGAAAGGCGATTGAGATGGTTTCTCGTGTTCGGACTTGGATGTTTATTATGTCTTATCAAAGAATTACAGAAAGCAAAACAGCAGTTCTAGCTCCTTTGTAGAAGTAGGAAAAATGGCTCTCAGCTGAGCCTGCTTCAAGGCCTTAAAAGCTAAACACACCAATAAAAGTTTGACACCTATATTATTTATTCTTTTGACCCAATAATAAATTCCCATGACCCTTAGAGTGACTTTTGACTGACCAATCCAAAGGTTACTACCTAAGTTCCATGAAGAAGAAGCAAGAAGAAGAAGATGAACAAAGACACCACCCAAAATTCTCCATCTTGTCCCCTAACTATCACTATACTGTAAAAACCTCAAATTTAAAACCCATCACCCAGTGGAGTGAAAAAATACACACATCTAACCCACTATACATGTGTGATTCCTAACTCATTGTTCATATTTACAAGTCTTCTCCAAGGTTTCCGTTCCAGTGCGGTGTTTTCAAGGGAGTCTGTGCCTGGAAGCACAGACAGCTCAAAAACTCCAGATTTCTGGAATCCAACAGTAGCCCTATTTTTCATGCAAAGGTTAAATAATATTGCACAAAGAAAACAAGAATATTTAGCCCCCATTGCTTTTTCTTGGTTATAAATCATAACTTTTTTTTTTTGTCATAAAGTATGTGGCTTTGAAATGTGAAAGGATTAAAAAAATAATTTCTAATTTACTTCGGAAAATATTTCACATAAAATATATCATGCTTGTCTGCTAAAATAAACATCTTATAATATTCAGCTGTATTGAGGACAAAGCGGGTCTGCAGACTTTTGGTCCTAATTAGTAGATGAACCTGGCTGGGCATTGTCACTTCTTTACAGAACCATTACAGAATAAAAGAGAAAGGGGAAAATGGAGAAATATCTCTCAGAAGATATGGAGAAATATCTCTCAGAAATTTCACTGAGGTTCTCCCAACAAGGTTGCCATTACTTACACTGCAAACTGGTCCCCTTTGTATAACCCATCAAAGTCTTTACATTACTCAGTGGTTCTTCTTCCCTTTACTTATTTTCCAATTTTTCTCTTATATAGTTTTTTTAACCTTTCCCCTTTTTTTTGATGCCATGTAGTTTAGGTGATGATTTGTTTGATCATGCTGTAGCACTTAACAGGCTTTCAGACTTGAAGATACTTTTAAAAGAGTTTATTTCAGTTAATGTTTAACTTGCTAAACTGTCCGAAGTGCTGTGGAAGTCAGGTGCATCTGATTTCTCCATTTCACCTCACTGATTAAGTAAGTTGTTTCCAAGGAATGTTTGAGTAGCATTTATGAGCATGGAGAAGTAGATTGTGAAATAAGTGTGTGGTATTGGAGCTTTTGGTTTATGTCTCATCTGTTTCAATAGAAAAGTGAATCTAATAGCCTGTACTCATGCAGCACTGTATTCTGTGTTAAGATATTCTTTTGAAATGTGTAAATGCAGATGAACTGAATGAATATGTACATAAAAAATACCTGTGTCACACACTGAGGTTTAGATCAGATTCAATTCTTATGCATCAATTCTTATGAAAATGTGCTCAGATCAATGGTATTCTGGAGAAACAGTCTAAAGGAAATAGTTCCAGTGTTTATGCTTTCTGCCTTTATGAACATTTAGATTATGAATATCTTTTAGGTTCCTAGTTATATAATCTGTTTACTTGGAAAATGTAAATATATGGTCATTAGTTATATAATCTAAATAGAATAAAATAAGTTTTCATCACAGACCTCCATGACTATTTACTGTTTCGCCTATTTATAGGCCATTTTCTGTATACATCTATGACAAAGAAAGACTGAGCTTGTGATGTACTATGAAAGATGTTCAGATACTACACTTCTTGCTACTTCTAGGAAGTGAATGTATGCAGTACATTTCATTAGATTTTATAATTACTAACAATTTTACTATTTCTGCATATTATAGTTTGGTTTTAATTTTTTTTCTAAGTTTAGTTCTGAAAATCTGTTCATACTGAAAGTTTCTAAAAGATGAGTTCCTTTGAAAACTCTTCATGTTCTGTTTTTATCACACAATTTTAACACACTTTAAAAAAGAATATTACAAAGCCACCATTTTTTTTAAGCTAGGATTTTGATGTGTTGAAGAAATTGAATTTGTTCTTGAAAACTTCTGACTGAAGAAGGTCATCAGAATTAAGTTTGAACTCCAGACTAATACCGCAGCACAATTAAAAGGGCTGCTTTTTTTTTCTTTCTTCAGTGTACAAAGTATATTTATGAGGCTGAAAGTTCCTGGTTTTCTTACATATATAATCCATTGCCTCAAGCCAGTCACTATGAACCTTTACAAAAGCCAAGGCTGGTCAGTAGTTGAAATCTTCATAGATGTAATTCAGTATAACTAGAGGTAGTCAGAGAAGGTTTTCTGCTATATGCCTTGTGTGTGTAGTCTTGCAAGAAAAATTCAATCTCTTCAAACCCATTAATTTCATTGTAAATGTATAAAAATTTCATGGAAACTCAGGCCAGTGGAGTGGGTGAACCAATTTAAAGACCCCATAGAAAGTGGAGAAGTCACGAAGTGCAAGTTTCCCACTTCAAGGGACAGAGACCACATGGTTTTATCTTGGAGCGTGGCTCAATAATGTGAGCTGTGTCATCTGGAATGAAATCATCCTATCGTCCTCATCCTATATCATGATTGTTGATCTGGACCAAATCCATCATTTACCTGATTTTAGTGAGCCATTTTAGGTATGAAACTAAACCGCTGCAGCAAATGAACACATTCCTTTCACCTTAATAAGCTGAAGAATTGGTATGGCATATCACACCTTTACCAGAACTGGCACAAAAGAGCACAGTCACACTGCTGGGGGCAGCATGAAGAAGAGTGAGAGCCATGCCCAGTGACAAAGAGCTGTTAGACAATTCAGCTGCCTCATGGACCACATTTCCACTAAGCAGTAAATAATAGCATGACTTTCAAGCAACACTGGCAACATCATAGGCAAAATTGCAAATTATAAAGGATGATGTAAGTGACAGCTTGAGAGATGACAGAGTAGGTGAGAGCCTCTTGGTATTCCTATTTTCCTAAAATTGAAACCACATATCTTATCTAAAGATAGGTCTGCACTGCAGCCCAAAGTATGACTGCAGCTCATCTTGACAGATACAAACTAGTTTTGAGGGCAGTAGTTGAAGTGCTGCTAGCTGGAGCTGCAGAGTGCTGGGACCCTGGGTAAATATTCACGTGTTGAGTGTGTGTTGAGCTGCTGTGCCCATGTCCTTGTTACTACAGAGGCTCTGCTGGTGTACAGATATCCTGTGAGATAAGCAGCTTTTCAACCCTGGCCTCTAGAACAAGATGACTTCTCTAAGCAGTAAGCTTGTGCAAATAAGAATCCTTTATGGCACCTGTGTAAGATGAGAACAAGCTTCTAGGAAAATGCCAATAATTTGTATTACTGCTGTAGGTTAAGGTCACAAAATATATGGTTTCGGCAAACTTTGTACCAGAAAAATGTGTTATCTACTTAATGTTGTTGCCTTTTTTACTAATAAATTTCTGTAAAAGAAAGAAAAAATGCAGCAAAAATTGATACACCTTAAGGCATCTTGACATGACTCTCATTCAGTATTTTCTGAGCCTGAATTTCTGTTGTTCTCTTTTTATCTCTGCAAAATAACTAAAAAGTGGATGTAAAACATTGATATCCTGATTTGCTAGCATTAATACTAACACCTTCCTTGTGATCACTCCACAGTAGATCAGATGATTAGACGACATTCATTGCAAGGGAAGATAAAAGCTTTATTTTTCAAAAGTGGTAAAGTCTTAGTGTGTCAGTGAAATTCAATGAGGGCAGAGAATGTTTAGTCAACACCTTTGTTCTTTTTAAAATCTGGAAAGAGACTTGTACACAGTGCCATATCTCTGAGTCATTTACATTTGTGTTGTGTGAGTGTGAAATCCCATCACCCTGTGAAGGCACTGACCTTCAGACTCTGCACAGATAGGGATCTCTGAGCATTTTACAGAGCTGTGTGAAGCTGAAGTTCCGTTTTTATTGACAACAGTAAAGTGTGCTGTAAGAAGTACTATGAAAGCACATTGTAATTATGTAATTTTGTTCCTTATTATAGATCACAGTTACAGGCCACCTGTTTGAAAAAAAACAGGTTGCAGCACTGTCTCAGACTTCCTGCCTTTTCTATAGGCTCTACATCAGTCAGTCTTGGCTGTGATGTAGTTTTCCTTGCTGGATTTGTGCTGCAGGCTGATTTTTTTTCCCTTCTTTCTTTAATTTTTTTTTTAATCCCCATAACAATTCAGAAAATGTAACTCAGTCATTTTGAAGAGTGAGTCCACAGGAAGATGTCTTGTTTTATCCACGCTAAAACACTTAAGACACTAATTTGAAGTGGTGCATCACCTTCCTTCTGAGGGTGTGCATTTTATGTAACTAAGAAAACTGGCAGAAAGTTTATTATAAGCCTCTGAACAAAAATGACAATTCACAGAGGCTTAGGAGAGAATTGTTAGTATTTGGTTGCTAATATCTATGGCTCTGCTGAATTTCTTGAGGCTGCTGTGTATAACTGCAATATATAGGGACCTTTCCTAAAAAAATAACTTGTTTTGTCTTGCATACTCATAGCTGCATGAGGATTTTCTCTTTAAGTGCTCTGAACCAAAGCAGTAAAGGATTACAAAAGAAAGACTATATATTTTGTATTCTTGATATGTCTTCTACTTCCTGCTGATCCCAGGACTCCTTATGTAGGTTGGTGAGAGTTATGTTAAATATTTTTCAGATAGTACTCTCTGCAATTTAATTAAGATCATTATCATAAGTTATTTTGACTTGTAAAAATATTGTTCTTAAAGTAAATTCCTACAGTCAAGATCTTTGGCAGACGCCCACTAAAATATGTTATTAAGTGATTTCTTTGGCAATAACAGGCCATAGAAACTGTCTCTCCTGTTCTCTATTACATTGTTCTTGTCAGGTTATTGTAATGGGATAAGCAAGATCAAAAAAACAAAGCTTCAGAAATTTTATTTTGTGAAACAAATTTCAATAACCTTTTAGATTTTAATATATTTCATCATTATTTTAGCTGCTGTATATTTTTCTGAGTATTTGTTGTTCAGATCTTTCTAGCAGAATGTTTTTTCTCCAATTTTCCTTTGAAAATTTTGATGCTGTAAGAGTAGAAGTTATTAAAGATTTATCTTTGTATGACTGCAGCGAGTACAGTTGCCAAATCTTTTCTAATCATATTTGTCAAGAGGGGTTGTAAATAATTTTCAAATTGATTGTCTAATAGCAAGTGACAAAAGAGAATTCAACTCAGTTGTAGAAGATGGATGGATTCGAGTTTTCCCCTGAATTTTAGGCTTTGGATCTGTATTCATTTGTAGATCCTACTTCATGAGGTTTGTTTATTTTATCTGTAATTGAAATTACATATACAACAGCTTCTAAAATCTTTACTGTTCTTGGAGGACAGAATGGGTAGGTGTCAGTGTGACTCCTGGTGGACACAGCTGCAGTTCAAGTGTTGCACAGCTGTGACTGGACTGTATCACATCAGCTTGTGATGTCCTGGTGTCCACTAGAAATGTAGATACATACTTTTTGCCTCTCCAGTTTATTCTTTATTAAGGTGACCCTTGCTGGGGTGCAGAAATATTCTGGTTCCCCAAGTATATGCCAAGTAGTTGGCATTTTCATTTCCATGCCTCCCCAAAACTTTCTCAGCCCTGCCGGCTTGTCAGAAGCCTCGCTAAGCTCGCTTGGATGTCTTAGGAGTGCACAGTAGGTCTTTTTCAAGGCCAGGGATCTGGCCTGCCTATCAGAGGTTTAAATTTGGTATTACATAGCATAATCCACCAAATGCTTTGGCTGTTATATTCCCTGTAAAAATAAAGCAGATTTTGCTGAACTAGACAGCCCCATCGGATCATGTACTTGCAAACTATTTGTGATAAAAACATAAGCATAAAATTGTAGCTGTATTTACAAATTACAGGCTGAGGAATAGTCAAGAGAGTCCTAATCCTTGAGTGCTGCCTTTAGGTACTATTGCACTAGAACCAATATAGTGCTGTCTGGAGTCTAACTTGGTCAACTGACAATGCTTTATTGAACAGCAGAGCTCTGCTTGAGAACCTGTGGAATGTTTCTGATGTTTTTCTATAAACTGTTTTTATAGCTTCACAGAATTTAGAATGAATAATTACCATTACAACATCTAATACAGCCTGCTATTTATCACAGTCCATTCAGTGACACGCTGTTAATTTGTTATTGAGCTCAATAACTTGTATTACTGAAGAATATCTCGTGCTTGATCAAAGGGCATTTCTTGAAAGGCATCCAACATTTGTGTGAATGAGAGATGAGAATCTATGATGCTTCTTAATAGTTCATTTAAATAGATGATTTCTGTTTAAGGTGAGGATTTACATTCAAAACACTAATCTAGCCTTGCATGTGTTTTAAACCCTCATCTTGAAAGAGAGTCTTAATTTTATGCATTCTAAATCATCCTGCTAAAGTCAATGGTATTAATCTTAACATATAGGTTTCTGCATTTGCCCAAGACTGTGTGTAAACAGAAATAGAGAGCAACACTCATAACTATATTCTGTATTCTGGGCTCCTAGGATTGCTGCAAATGGTAAAACTTCATCTCATTAAAATTGAATACATCTTCATTAATAATTATGAGGACTGAACCTATCTAAAAAGACTAAATAATCTTAGTTCAATGCCTAAACAGGTCTCATAACTGCTCTGCTCTGGAGTTCAGCTAGATGTCTTTTCCATCTTCTAATATGAGAAGTTTTGAATTTAAAAGATGTGAAGAAATAAGCAGAACAGATTATACTGTCTTTTAATTATAGAATGATATTTATATTTGAGAATATGCATTGCTGTGTGCCTCTCATGAACTGGCTGATTTGTTTTGGGTTTTCAACATAGTCTTCTAGATATTGTGAGCTAACAAACCTGTAAATAGATAATATTATTTAAAGAAAAATATTAGAAGTAGATAAAAGTTTATATAGGAAAAAATCTACAGAGAAAAGAACAATAGGTTTTATTAGAAGAAAATTTCAAAAACAAGTGAATTCTTTCCTGCTCTTTAAAATGAGGGTCCAAGAAATCAGAAGATAATGGTTATTTCTATCATCACCATTCCAGTAAAAAGAGAGAATAAGTTATATGATGTAATAATTTAACTATTTTATTAGAAAAATGCTTAGTGAATTTAAAATCAGTGAGGGGAGGCAGTTCTAAAATTATGTGAGGAGAAAAGAGATTCATAAATTAGGCTCAAATTATTAAATAAATATTTTTTATATACTTGAAAATTGGAAATTTACTTGGAATTGCTTAGTTAATGACTGTTGAAGTTCAACACAATCTTTTACTACATCAAATCTAAAAGCTGTATTAATTTGATGAAAGGTCAGATAATATTTAATAGGGGAAAAAATCAGGTTTATGATAACTGAAAGTCAAATATTGAAGAAAGAAAATAAAGGAGCTCAATTTCATCATCTATTTCTTGATTAATGCATTTGTCAAAGAGTGAGAACAGACATGACGTCTTTTTCCTCTGGACTGCAGAAGAACTTTTGTTCTTTCAGGTGTTATTTTCTTCCCCTGCAGTTTTTATTGTATGGTATGAGCATACCATACCATTGTATGGTATGAGCACCCCTTTGCTCAAGCTGGGGCCAGCTGTCCCAGCTGTGACCCCTCCCAGCTTGTCATGCACCCTCAGCCTCCTTGCTGGTGGGATGGGCTGAGAAGTGGGGAAGCAGTCCCTTGCCAGCTCTGATGTGGTAAACACTGAGCTCCTGGTGGCACAGGGGATCCTGCTGCAGGCTGATGCCGGGCAGGGTTTGTGTTGAATCCACATTCCTTCCTGACAGTGTGAGCAAGTAACACCCATCTGAAAGAGCACAGGTTGAAATGCTTTGTGAAGGTACTTCTACCTTAAAGTACTTTCCATGAACTAAAGCAAAAAAATAGATTTTATATAAACTATGGAACTCAATAAACTTGGCATCACATGCTTTACGAGGCCTTTTCATGTAGAAGGAACATATTGAGACTATTAAAATAAATGAAGTATTTAATGTTTGCTGAAAAGAACTGAATTTTCTCTGTCTCTAAGACTGATATATTCTGTTACTTGGATTGGCTTGAATTTCTAACAAGATGCAAATGAGTAAAATTAGCAATTGAATGTATCCTCAGAGGTAAGTGGCAGCCCCTTGTGTGCTCTGAACTAGAGCAGAATTTGCCATCAGCCATTTCTACATGTTAGTGTATGACTGCTAATAAACTCAACAGATTGGCTGGGGTTACCAGCATGATCACAGTTTGCATAAATACAATTATTCCCCTTCCAACTGAAGGCTTGTTTGTGCATCCTTGGCAGAAGTGGTAGAAGAAGAAAGCATGTCGGACTTTGCAGCTGATTGTGTAGATAATGCCTTGGATGAGTTTCAGGACTAATCTAAGTAGGCAGCAGCCCAGAATAATTAGGGTTGGTGAAATTGCCCAGTTGATTATTTTGCATGCTGAGCTTGCTTTTGCTGCTGTAAGAGAGGTTAGTGTTTGGTGCAGTGGTTGCTGCTGAATACAGGGAGAGGATGAGCTGAGTGATCACGGCTGAGTGAGGCTGCAGTGACAGCCAGGGCTTGAAGGAAGCAGGAACAACAAACCTGGCCCTGAATCCTTAATCCTCACCTCAAAGTCCTCTGCTTCCTTCACCCAAAATACAGGACATCACCAGCCCTAAATATAGAAAATTTCCGTTCTCTCTACAAAACTGAGAAACTTTTCTTTGGCTCTGTACATATCTGCTAATGTTTCTGGTCTCCTGCAGAACAGAGTGGCTCAAAAGATGAGTAAAGTCTTTCTAATTAATTTTATCCAATCATAATCTAAACCAGCACATTGACCATCCTCCCTTTGTCTATATAGATGATACCTATTATAAGGATGGGAATAATATGTGTAAAGGTACCACTTTACTTTCACTGCAGCAACAGAAGAGCTCTTTACGGTTGGTGGGCCCTTAAAAATAAGGTTTTTCTTCCACAGAAAAATATTTTTAAAAAGTTATTGGTACTGACATCTGTAATATCTACAGTCAAAACCAGAAAATGGATTGATCATGGAATATTAAAGTGAAATAATGAATGACTTTTTCTTTCATATTCTATAACATCCTCAGAAGAAAAAAAATCATGCTTCTTAAAGGGACTCTCACATGCGCAAGTTGTTACTACTGGGGAAAAGGAAAGGTAATAAAATGAGGGTTTTGGCTCATTTATATTTTCTAACTCTATTTATTCAATGTAGGATCATACTTCTCCTAAAAAAAACCAAAAAACCAAAAAAATAAATAGGGGAACTCCTTTCCCATTGGTGATTTTTTTGTTTGCTGCAATAGGTAATAGGTACAGGAATATGAAAAAATAGTATTTGAGAATAGGTAGGCTTTAAGCTCCAGACTTTAGTTTGGGGCTATACTAATTGCTTTGCTTTTCTCCTCCTTTCCTTTTGCTGTCAGTCTGGACAATATTGCTAACTATGTCTGAGTTTCTCATACTAGTTATGCTGGTGGTGATAGCATGAAGTCAATTCAAAAGCTGGGCAGTCTTGGAACTAGTTATATAGAAGTAAGGAAAGTGACAGAAAAAGAAGTTGAATGTGGTGAAGGAGAAAATGTAATAGTGATTGTGAGTGTGGTCCTGAAGGCTGTTTCACCCAGTCAACCACGTAACAGCTTTCTGGTCTGACCCATGCAGATTATCAGCAAGAAGAGCACTGCCATCAGTAACAGTGAGTAAAGCAGTCTGAAAGCAAAGGTTTTGTCTCCAGGATGATGAGGTGAGAGCTGCAGATCCCTGATGGCCAGTAGTATCTCCACGTTGTTCTGCAGTAGAGAAATCTAGGCTCTGCAGTCAGTGGGAGTTTTCTTCCTTTTTTAGGTGCAGCCAAGTTTCAGTTTATATATTGAGAGGGGCATTATCATTGATTACAAAGCCATCAAAGTGCATTTCCTACATTTAACTTTAAAATAAATTTATATTTTAAATGCGTATTTGAAGAATTTGCACAAAAATGTAGACAATGAGATTATTTTCTGTTGAATTATTCTGGTCAGAATATTTTGGCTTACCTGAATTTAGTAGGAAATCTCTCACATGCATGAACTGGAGTGAGGATTTGTGTTTTAATTACAAAAAATGAATCCAGCTAATTTAAGCACTTTCAAGGTAACCTATTTTAGCAAATATAAATGCTCAGCCACTTTCTTGCAAAGACTAATGTTTGCAGACTAGATTTTTCTGCTAGAAACCAATAGATGCTGAACATAACAGTTTGTGTAAGTTTTAAGTGGTCATTTGACTCAATTTTCTTAAGAAATATTCTCAAGTAAAACAGCATAAAGATTGAAAGTGATAGACAATTTTAAAGGCACAAGCACTAATGAAAAAAAGATTAAGTAATAAATATTTAAATATCTGACTTTGAAGCAAGTCCACATTTATGTGAAGTACCTGTAAAACACCTGGAACAACTTCTGCTTGGTATATACTATAAAACTTTAAAAAAGAAATAAAGAAGAAAATATTTTGCTTGCTTGTTGCACTTTCAATTACAGTATTTATATTTTTCTAATTTGTATTTGTAGAAAGTCCTGAAAGTCAAACCTGTTTTTCCTGGGAGACATAATTCTGAATTAAATATTTGTTGCCTTTAAGAAAAGTCTGAATTATTTTCTTTAAGAGGAAAGCAAAACTATGATTAATTATTAGTATGATAAACCTGTACTGGCATACCAGATAGAGTCTGTTCTCAAACGTCTATGCAGATGTGACTAAGTAAAGCACTTATACATCTGCTGTGAAAATCATCTGCACATAATTACTAATTGCATCTGTGCCAAGACTGCAATGTTTTTGCAAAGCTCTGCCTCATCATTGATTGAAATTTTTAGTCTTTCCAAATACATTGATATTATTTGAGGAAGTGTTTGAATTACATCTATAAAAATACTTCAAAATGAAGGCTGGTGAGTTATCTTTATGATTTTCTGAAAGTTTCTTTTTATAAGCATGTTTAGAACAAAGTATCATCATGAATGTAGTTTCAGCACTGCAGAAGAGAAGTGAATTGGTGGAAGAGTAATATTGAAGCCAGGGAAATTCTGACTGTTGGTGGATGGCAGATGGACTTCTGAAGTCCAGAGTTAAAATATCTCTCTGATAAGAAGGTTGTAAGGATTACATCTTTTTATAGCATCACACATATGATTAAGCAGTAAAAGCATGTAATATAGGTTCTTTTTTCTAAACTAGGTTGTGCTGTAAAACTTGATGTGTGTCATGATACAATGCAGGTTTGTAGTGCAGTTGAAACTTGTGCATATGACATGTTTTCTTCCATGATGTGCATTCCTCATGCAATAAAAGGCTCACAGTCTGTATAAATTATAGAAGAGGAAAAATGTAAGTGATATGTTGCTTTTAGCCAGGTGCTTCAGCTAGAACATAAGACAAAAGTGCTTTGGCACTACAAGATCTGATGTATTATAAAGCTAAGATAATGTGATTTCAGAATTAAATTTTTAATACTCTGCTCAGGTAAAGTGACAATAAAATGTTGTGTTTAATCCAAATTAATCTCAAGGTGTTCTGTCCCAGATTTTATTTTTACAGTTGTAGATACTCGTATCTACAGGGAGTTAATTTTTCATAATTAACTTCTGATTCAACTTATTAGTAAACAACCCACACATTCTTATCTTTTGTTTGACATTACTCATATTAGCAGAAAGAGTTCATTTGAGATTGAATGCTCTCCTAAGCCAGTGAGAACAATACAACACATTATTTGTTAAGAATGGAAAGTATGAGAGAATACAATCATTATAATGTAGTGCTCATTCACTGAGGTGAACTTCAAAGGGCAGACTTGTTAGTTGTGACCTTCTTTCTATGCTATAATTTCTCTGAGTGTTAGTGATTTTCTCTATGAATGCAGCTTGTGAAGATTTGCCACACAGGACACTTGTGTGTAACAATGATAAACTGCTGAAAAGAGATTGTGATGGTGGATATAACTGAACACTGAGAGACAAAACTCCTTAGAGCCTTTGCAAAGTCTGTAGGCAAACCAGAGTTTGTTGAGTGATTTTCAAGAATGCCTGTACTACTAAGTGTATCTGGGATGCAGAAGTCTTTAGTCAGTGAAAAATTATTCATTTTTTCCCCTCTGTTTACTTTTAATGTCCTGTGACATCAATAAACAACCATCTGCCCTACAGAAGCCCCATAATCCTCTAATTCAAGTCTTTGAGATTAACCACCTTTTATCCAAACATATTTCTGTGTCTAGTCTTTAGTCTTTTTCACGTTCCAGCCTTTTTTTTCCCTGATTGTCTTGGTTAAAGCATTGCCCTTAAGAGGAGAGACTTTTAATTTAATAGCCATCTTGGAAGATGCAAGCACCACCATTAACATTTTTTTTTTAGCTTTTCTCCTATTAATATTTTTACTTCTTAGCAAAACCAGGCTTTTGTTTGTTTGAGGGGAAGAAGAAGGCTGTTTGTGACTTAATTAAATTTTTTAAAAATCATTTGGACACAGGATAAGATTGGATCAAACAAAGTAACCATATTCACAAAATGAATTAGGAAACAAACAACTTAGAACCTTTATATTATGGATAAAAATTTATGTTCATTTGCTTGAGATTTGTTCACAGTGGATTAATTCCTATGGTATTTTGGTAGTAAAACACTTGGAAAGTCATTTCCCAGAAGTGATGACTCAATGATATGAAAAAAATATGGATAATGAGGTAGTCAGAAAGTATCTGCCAACCTGAGGAGTCAGAGTTGTAGAGCAGGATCTGTCTTTGCTTTTTCTGGCACCCTAGTAAAGAAATAGAGATAAAACATTTGGAACGGAGAGCAGAGAGAAGAAAAAAATAATAGTGGCAGCAAGGAAAAGGGAGAAAAATGGAACAGTGTGGACCTGGCAAGAGGCATTTGCAACACAGAGAACTGGGACACGGGGCTGATGTAGGTCTATGCAGTAGGATAGGAGGGCAGGGCAGTAAATCCGGGCTAACACCCTGGATTCGCACCTAAGAGCGCACGATTGCAGTGCAGCAAACAGAGCGATCATGAAGATAATGCCTGCCATTGACATGAAGTCAGGCTGATAAAATGTCTAAACGCATTTCTAATGCAAATCCTCCAAGTTCTCTCATGGCTGCTCACTGCACGGCCCTTGTAAAAGATAATTCAAATGATCTGTTTCTGGAACTTTGTATCTTTTATTGCAATTTCAGCTTCTTGAAACAGCTGTTCTGTTTTCCTGAAGTTCAGTGATGGTTTGGTCAACAAACAGGATGGAATGACATACGGTTTTGAAGAGAAAGTGAACTGTAGTGGGGATGAGGCATATTTTCTTACTCTGAACATTTATCCTTTTGCTTGTGTGTATCAGATCAAAATAATCCCACTGCCAGCTCAGCTATTGAAACAGAGATACGAATAAGCAGTTCTGCATACAAAGCAAGCATATCCTTTCTTCCTTCTTTTTAACTTTTGAATGGTAAATTTTGAGAGAATTCATGAAGCAAAATTTGGAGTTTATCTCCCTTCAAGACTGTTGGATTCTATACTCTTACGTAAATCTATGCAAATTCCCACTGTTTTGTTCTTCCTTACCTAATCTTTCTAATTTGAAATATTTTGTGAATGAGATGTGGGATCCAGTGTACTCTCAGCAAGTCTGCAGACAGCAGCAAGCTGAGTGATTCTGTTGAAACACTTGAAGGATGGGATGCCATCCAGAGGGGCCTGGACAATCTCAAGAATAGGTCCATGGGAACATCATGAGGTTCAACAAATCCAAGTGTTCATGCTGCACCTGGGTTGGAGCAACCCTGGTCTCAGTCCAGGCTGGGGATGAACAGACTGAGAGCAGCCCTGCCCAGAAGGACTTGGGGGTGTTGGTGGGTGAAAGGCTGGACATGACCCAGCGCTTGCAGCCCAGAAAGCCAAACATGTCCTGGGCTGCATCCAGAGCAGTGTGGGCAGCAGCTGAGGGAGGGGATTCTGCCCCTCTGCTCTGCTCTGGTGAGACCCACCTGTAGTGCTGCATCCAGCTCTAGGGGTCCCAAAATAAAAAGGATGTGGACCCGTTGGAAAAAGTCCAGAAGAGGCCACAAAGATGATCAGAGAACTGAAGCACTTCTCCTGTGGAGAGAGGCTGAGAGACTTGTGGCTGTTCAGCCTGGAGAAGAAAAGACTCTGGAGAGACTTTAGACAACTTCCAGTGCCTAAAAGGGACAGGAAAGATGGAGATGGATTTTTTACATGGGCGTGTAGTGATAGACCAACGGGGAATTGTTTTAAAGTAGAAGAGGATAGTTTTAAACTAGATATGAAGAAGGTGATTTTTAAAAAGAGGGTGGTAAAACACTAGCACAGGATGCCCAGAGATGTGGTAGATGGGAATGGGGATCCCTGGAAACTTTCAAGGTCAGGTTGGCTGGGCCTCTGAGCAATTTGGCGCAGCAGAAAATCTCTGCCCATTGCAGTGGAGTTAGACTAGGAGGTTTAAAGATCCCTTACAATCCAAACTATTCTATGGATCTATAGGATTGTATTTTTAAAGCATTCTCAGATTAAAAGGTGAAATTTGCTATACTGGTATTTGATGAAGAAAATAGGCAAGTGTGTGACAGTGGCCCTGGTAATGCTGTAAATCCATGTTGCATGCTACCAACATTTTAAAACAATTTTTTTAATATATAATGAGTCCATAACACCAGAGATATTTATCTGTCCAGACCCTCATTGCAATTATGAATTGCAATATGAATATTCTATTTATTATTGCAAAAGAAAAAATTTATAAGCTTCAGTAAATTCCAAGCATCCAGAAAAATCCAAGTTTTTAGAAATGTTTCCTAAACAGTCAAGTCACTAGAAAAAAATGCAGATTGTATACTAGGCAATAATCTAAGCTTGCTATACACGTCACCTGTTTTGCTTGCATCTCTGTATTGTTACACAGAACTCACAACTAAAGAAATAGAAAGTAGAGATGAAACAAAGAACTTGACGATACCAAAGCATTTGTCATTTCTTATTAATTTGTTTTGTGACTGTCATGATTTATAACAAAAGTTATTTTCATATATAACTCATGTTACTCTTAGTGGTGAGTCCTATCATTATTTGAATTATATGCCATTTTTAAAGTAAATTAAAACATGGGGAAGAAATAAACTCTGAAGTTATTTTCTCATTCAATGTAGAAATTCAGAATAGCAGTGTTCATGAATCTTATGAGACTGTATTCCTAGCACAATATATTTTTTAATGTCAGTTGTATTATTCCTTCTTTAGCCATAGCTGAAAGTGTTTTATTTCCTCTGAAAGATGACTTTAAAATTGGCATCTTAGTGAAAAGAGCTGCCACCCCTGTTCAAATCTCTTCACTAATCTTCTTTTGCTGTGCTCCTTGTGAACACCCTGTGAGAAAAAGACGGTTTATTTCTCAATCCCAAATTTCAGAAATGTTCTGCTTGCAAAGCAAGTTCCAGTTGGTGTTGTACAAGCTTGAAGAGTCTCTTGAGGAACAGGCTGATTTTCCTGTGGAAACAGTGCCACAAACTGTCTTTTAAACTTGCAGCATGGGCAGATTTCATCCAGAAATCACTGAGACTCCAGTATGGAGCTCCACATTTTTATAGTTCCCTTCAGCTGAGCAATCACTGGAAATCTTAGTACTATTTGTGGTGTTCATTGGCAACTTTTGCTTTTTGTCTGGGCAAAGGTGGCTTTCTGAAGTTCTTGTTTTGAAAGTTAGTTATATGTCTTTCTACTTATGCCAGCTCCTAAGAAATTAGATGCTAGATGTCTTTTACCCAGCATCCTATTCAGGCCTTTACAACACTGCAAAGAAAATGGCTGAAAAGTACCAGCGATTTATAGTGGAAATCCAGCATGGCAAGTGCATGTGATACTTAAGGTTGGCGTATTGAAAGCTCTTCATTAAAGTATGGAACTTGCTTTAGGGAAAGATTTTAATATGCACACCAAAATATATTTTGCCTGTAGTTGAGAAGAATTTCCTTTGGTAGGAAAGAGTACAAAAATTGAATTTTCTTATCAATTTGAAATTTTAATGTGTCCTGGTATCTATTATCCTGAGTCATGAATAATGAACAAGGCACAGCAAAGGGCAAAATATGCAAGTCATGAATTCAGAAGCCAGCAGAGAATTTTTCTATTTCCTTTGGAGGAATTTATATGGATTATGCTTATCTTTTCTATGGAGTACAATGTTAATGCATAGTCAAAGCTAGAAATCTAGTGATTGTTTATATCTGTAAACTGCTCCATTGATCCAGCAGCAAACAATATGAAACAATATGATAATATGAAATAATAGGAAATAAAATTCCAGGAATAAGATTTGAAACAGTGTGGTAGTATTTTAAAATGTTGACTGTTTATAGTAATGTTGAAGCAGACAGAATACTGTCATTTTTCTTTGCAAGTGCATTGTGTTCTCCATAGTGTGCACAATATTGTGCAGATTTTGAAGAAAGTTCTAATGAGAAAGAGGCTGGGGATTTATGTGCCTTGTGTGCAGAAGGGCTAAATAAGGAAAACAATTGATGTAGAACTGATTAACAAAGCAGTATTCAACATCTGAAATATGCATATTGTCTTACTGCAAGCAGATCTTTTTCATGGGGAAGTCCTGGAACAATTGCATTAAATACAGCATTAGCTGTTTACAGAAAGATCAAAAATTTGCAAATTCTCACATAAGGCTTTTGTAATGATGCACATTCCAGCAGAGTATAACTCATGTGACCGAGTCACCAAAGGGAAATTGTTTCAAGCTGCAAAAGTAATTACTCTTGACAGATGAAAGTGATGCATTATAATTTTTACTATATATTATAAATTCAACAATGAGAATAGAATTTTATATATGAAGTAATAAATTTTTTCTCTCAGTTCTAAAAAAAAGTGTATCAATGAATATGTTCAGAGTATATAATATAGATTAATTAATGGGCATATTTCTGTTTCAATGATCTTCATTTCTGTAATGATAGCAGAAATCAAAACAAAAAATTCCCCTTCAACACATATTTAAAAGGGCTATATCTATATATAAAAAAAAGCCAAGTATTTTCCCAGAATGCTGTCAGATTGTATTCCTAATACAGATGTGAGAAAGAATTTGGTAGGCATTTTTCACATTGTATTTATGGAGTAGTTTACTTCTTCTGGCTGATGTCAAATATGGACGGAGAACAGTATTTTGATGTTGGTAAATGCAACATAATACTTGCTAAGGTATAATTAATGTTTTTTTTTTAAATATTGAAATTAACAATATCTGAATTGAGTAAAAAATTATGTGTGTATACTCCCAAGCATCATAGCTGTGATCACATTTATTTATTCTTTTATTTATACATTGACTAATTTAATTTACATTAGCTTTATATGAAATAGCTGAAGTAGGTGAATTTTTAATGTAATTTCTTTATCTTTTCCAAATTATCATACTAGAATGTGATTTAACTCAAAAGCAAACAAGAACTGTAAAGAAGAGCTTTAAAAAAAATTACTGGTGTAAAAAATTAAGGTTACTCCTGAAAACTGAATTCACAGTGTGCCAAAATAAGATTCTGCCTATCAGCCAGATTAATCTAAGCTCTGGGCATTCACCTTTGAGAAGGTTTTTTCTCCTTTGTGCACAGAATCAGAGCCCATCTCTCATTACCTCTTCCCTTGAACAACATTGTTGTGTTTCAGAATCACGTATGAATTTAAAAATTTAAGTAACTAGATTGCATGGCCAGCTATACTTTGCTTCCTGAAATATTTGATTTGTACCAATCTCTTTTTGCTTATTAGCCCACAGTCCTTTTTCAGCATCTACCTTTCCCGCTGTAGGAAATAGATGGTATCTGGACAAATGAGACATTTATTCTTTTAATTCTTATTAAAAGACCCTGGATTATTTTAAGTCTAAAATTTTTTAATGGTCCTTTGGAGAACACTCATCACAGTAGTGTTTGAATGGCTTGCATTCATTTCTGTATCCCTGTAAGTGGAAGAAAGCTTTATTATCTTGGTTTTATGGACTGGAAATCAATGGATAACTGTCAGAACAAAGCCTAGCATTCAGATCCCTTGCATTTTGAGCCCTTTGCTCATTACTCTTTTGTGAAGAACTGAAGATCCACATTTCAGCTAACTATTTTTATAATCATTAGACTTCAGTTGGGGTCGCTTGCTAAAATCTGGGTTCTGTTCAGGCACAGAGCATTTAAACAAAGCAAAAGATTGATTTTTTTTGCATTTAGTTCACTTTCCTCTAACTGCCAGGCCTGCTTCTTCAACTTTCTGCATGACAGTCTTCCTTCTTCTGGGTCTTGTAAGATTTGCAAAAATTAAAATCTCAAAATTCTTAAACTGTGATGTGCATTCCACTCTCTACTATTAGCATTTGTTAATTCCTGTGCATTGACTTCATAACCCTTTTTTTGTGCTCAAAGCTTTCCCAAATTTGCTCTTTTTATGATTAATCTCTTCTAGCAGATTAAGTAACTAAGGCATTGCACAAGGCCAGGGCTGGGAACAGGGCCTGAAGTCTCCAATGTGGAATGTCTGCCTTTGTTACACAGCATTTGAGGAAGAACAACTCACTCGGGTTCTTTCTGTGCTGCCTGCCCGCTGGTTCTCCTGATGGGTGCCTTTAAACCAGGGGAAGAATTCCAGACTTGACATCCACCATACCCGGCTGGCTGGTTACGCAACAGTTCTGAAGTGTTTGTTGCTGGAGTAGACAGCTTCCACAGAAGCTAAAAAGTGCATGAATCTTGCAGAGTCAACTATTTTATTCTGCCTGTCTTAGATGCCATAGCTCCCATTCCTCATTGCACCCAAGCTGTCAAGATGAGGTTGATAGTCAGGTTGGTCTTCTGTTACACTGTGGATTGGTAACTCATAAACTATGGCTTACTCTGAGGTGTCACCTGAAATGCTTCCGTGTCATGTTCAGGGATACAAAGAATGAAGTGTGAAAGCAGCAGCTGCCAGGGAGAACACCATGGCATTGTACTGGCTCAGGAGCTTTCCTCGTGGTTTGGTACAAGTTGAGACAAGTAGCTGAGTAAAATTGTATCCAAAATTGTCTTGCTGTAGGATTGCACTCATCTATTTATTTAACTCCCTGGTCGGATTCCACCATTATAGATTGCATGTGGCAGAGCTTTTGGAAATAAACATAAAAAGATTTATGCAAGGGACACTTGAGTTAAAGGCTTTGAAGGATCCTACTGAACTTCTATGCTCCCTAGGAACAAGCAATCTCCTACTAAGTTCGTGGGGTGTGCAGTATCTGAAATTAAAGACAAAGTTCAGTGACGTTTTAGTTTTCCCCGATTGGAGCACTTCTATACTTGGAAATATATGAAGGCTGGGAAATATAATTTTTTTTATTATGAAATTTTGTTGCTTCTGACTTCAAGAAATAATTAATTCCAAGTTATACTTTGCTTATAAAAGAAAGGATGTTGCAAAAACAGGCAAAGAAGAAAGTTACAAGAAGCATCTTAATAACAGTCACTTATGAAATTGAATGTTGGAACTAGAGGATCTTCCCATCCAAATCATTCTGTGATTCTATGAAATGTAGAAACCACTTTATTTGCATAAGATCTCATTTGAAATCAGCAAGGAAAAAGAAATTATGCTGAACTGTGGCAGAGAAGCAGTTAAAATCTGTAACTGTTTTCATGGAGATGTGTAGTTTGCCAAAGTTGTTATTCCCAAAGCATATAATACTTTCCAGTTCTTTATCAGATTTGACAGAGGATGATCTAAAAAAAAAAAAAAAAAGAAAAGCAGGAACAGCAATGTCACCCCAAAAAGTCATTAACTGCTTGTGTTGTGTACAGTGTATAGCTGTGAGCATAGCCAATTCTACATTTGCAAAATCCTGTGATATCTCTTTATTTCAACAAATTAATTTCTACGTTTGCAAAAACCTGTGCTCTCTCCTTATTTCAACAAATTCTAGAAAGGGAATTACAAATCACAGTCCATTATAAAATGTAAAATAATAAATGTTAATAGTGTCACTATTTGTATACTTTCAGTATTACTAATCAAAATTACATTTGAATTCAATTTATTTTCTTTTGATAAATATGAATAGGCCAAATTTACTCACATGATAATAAGCAGCAACAGGAAAATACTGACAGTTAAAATTATTTCTAATCACTGTAAAATAAGTAAAATATTATCCTAGACTTTGAAAAAAATGGCAGATTCAGGTAATACAATAGTCTAATCATAATAAATTTATTATAGCTTATTCATGCTTTGCATTTTTATAAAACTTTCTCTCTGACAAGGACTGCAGTTCTTACAGTACAGCCAAGATACTCTATGCTATTTTGTCTGTTCTGAGCAGACAGAGGCAAAAAAGAAGAGTATTTTGGGGACTCTAAGAAAAATTTGCTGAGCAGTCTTCTAAGGGACAAATGGAGGCATTTCCAAGTGTTCACTGCCAGATTTAAATCAGGGGAATGATTCTTTTGTTGTTTACGAATCAGCTGGCTATATTAAGGTCTTTGTGTTGACACCTGTGCCAGCTGGATCCCATGCCTATTTTTTTCATATCTGAGTCCTGGACAGAGATATTGAGAATGCATAATGAAAAGAGACAGCCTCTTTATTTAAAATTAAAACAAAAAACCGAAACCCTCCAATCAACCAAAAATGTTTACTTGTAATTTTAATATTTCTTGCTGTGTTTCCTCATCAAGGACTTTCAGCTTCATACTGCATAGAGATGAATAAGTAGTTTATGAGTGAAGTGCATAAGTCTTTGGACAAATTATGGATATAACATGATGCATTTTCTGTTAGTCTTCTTTAGCCAGTGGCAGGTTACTTCACTAGAAGCTTATCTGAAAATAAAACTGAAGTGGACAGTCACAAGAAAAATGTAAAACTTTGGTTTGAAGAGTTGTGTGGATCTGGATAATTTATATTCTCAAGTAAGTGTGCACTGAAGGAAATGAGGAAATGAAGCAAGGGAGAGGATGGTTTGAAACTGGCTGTACTACAAATGTACTACTCAACTCTATCTGAAGTCAACTGGTGCCTTTTGAAGTATATTGCTTTGTTGTCCTTAATATGTTTATAACAGGAATAAGTTACTGACCTCACTTGGAGCAGTATAGTCTCTGTATTTATATCACAATTATGCATCTTCTGTTCCATGAGTGTAGCTCTTCTACCTGGAGAAGGCTGGTCCAGCCTCTTCTACACAGTCTGCTTGCTTCTGAAAAACTCTGTGTGAACCAGACAAGTTACATTGTCTGAAGGATTGCTTTATGCAATGAGAGCCTCCATAGTGTAGGGCCTGTTCCAATTTATGAGGCGGAATTCCCTGATGGTTTTGTAAGCATTAAGTATTATGACTTTTTTTTCTTCTCTTATCGCAAATTTCCAGAAATTTAAACATGAACAAGTAGAGGATGTGAGGGAATTTTCCTTGAAAAGTAGTGGAAAATACTGACCTTTTACTTAAACTCATTCTGGAAATATTTAGCCTCAGGAGATGTATTTTTGGGTAATTGTGATCATACAAAAACAAGAGACTGAGATTAAATCCCTTATGTAACTTTTATTACAGCTTCAGCTACCATGAAGGCTATAATTATGAGTGTAGATCTTGTTGACTGTGGAAAGGTCCCTGAGCAATGTACTTCTTTATGTATTCAGTGAAATGAAATAATTGCAGAGCTAACATCCACTCTTCTTCTGTGGAGACTTCTTCCATTGTTCTGTATTCTTCTGAAATAATGTAGACAGTGCAAATTGCAATTTAAAAATCTAGTTTTTTTTAAATCAGGATTCTAAATTAATTTAAAATGCAAATTGCATCTGTATCTCGCTATTTATTACTTTAACAATCTTACCCTTATATCTTCACAACATTTTTTAAACCATATTGGTTTTCTTTGAAGAACATTCTTAGGAAATTTCTGTTCAAAGGAGGTTTCCATCCAACTTGTATATACAGACATGAGCAATCTTGGATAAATGTTGGGAAGATGACTTTTTTAAAAATAATATAATAAAATTTACTGCTTATTTGGTGAGTAGATTTGTATAAATTTTGCCATTTTCTTATAATAGGTATAATAGAGCTAGGAAAAGGCAGAACTAAAATCCAAGAAAATATTAAAGAAAAATCAAGCCCTGTATTTTTCAAGTTTGGCACTGAAAATTGTTTGGAACATTTCAAAGTGTTTGATGGTACAACTGTATGCCAGCAGCTCATTTTAAGAGGTTAATTGTAGCATCTCATTTATTTCATTATGCAGACAGTCCACAAAGAACAGTTCCTTGAATTTAACCCTGACTCCTAGAGAATATTCTCACAACACCAGAGTTCTCAGGAGACAAATAATTTTGCATTTAGGTCTGCATTTAGATTACGTTCAGTAACTAACGAAAGGGGTCATTAACTGAAGAAACAATGATACTGACTAGTTACTTATTTAAGTTACACCTTTCTTTCTGTGCACAGAAGATCCATTGTGGGGATGGGGGACTTTATGATAGTGTTATGAAATAGTATACACAAATACATTTGCATAGGGACTAAATTAATGCTTCATGGCAAGCTAAGTCTTGTACCACCCTTACCTTCTCAATATTTAATTTTGCAGCCTAATCTTCCTCTTAGTGTAATGTGTATGGGAATTTTCCTGCATATGTGTATAAACATGTATACTTGAGCAAAATAGCCTTGATTGTGCTAAAGTGTCCTAAAAAACAACCACTGTCATTGGTATTTTATTTTTGCACATCTGTTCTTTAAGCTGTAACTCAGGTATAACAGATCATTGCTCTGAACTAATTTGATTATACAGTATCACACTGTCAAGCCTATGCACAGAAGGCATGAAAGTGAATAAGACAGTTGATTATGATTTTTACTTCTGGGATCCACTGGAGTTTCATTTTCAGGTTTTCTGTTTCTCTTTAAAGAGGTAATTAATTTCCTTCAAAGAAGGTGGTTTGACAAAAATAACATGTAACCAAACTCAAAACAATAGGTGTTTTTACATATACCAAATTACTTTCTTCATCATGACTGCTAAAGGAGAGATCAATAATTAATGATCCAATTACTAGTTTACAAAGGCTTTTATTGCAGTGTCAAGGTGATGAAAGAGCCTCTTGCAGTGTGTTTTTTTTTTT
>VWZS01008710.1:0-68570 GCA_013397075.1 Rhabdornis inornatus | reverse complement strand
TTTTTTTTTTTTTTGCTTCCACTACAGCTAACTGAATCAGCAGATGCACTGCATACTTCTAGATCATTTATGGTATGTGTGCTGCCAGGGATGGATGATACTTTGGACTTACAGCTGCTATTAAGCTCTTGCTTCTTAAAGAAAAGAATTTTAAAAGTAAAGTGAATGTATGTTGTGTCTCCTGCAGTTTAGTTTTGAGAAGGTAGCAGGTTAAAAATTATACTTGTTTAGACAACCAGAAAGTTATTTGGAAATGTTAGGTCAGTTTTAAAGAAAAAAAAAAAACCAGCTATGACTTGTAAAGAAATGCTGTGTTTCTTTGTTACACATAGTTTAAAAGGTGACATTTGCCAAAGTAGTTGTACTTCCCTCTTGATTGTTGGGTAGAATTTTAAAATTTGCCCATGTCTTTCTGCATAATGTAAACTGAGAATTACAGACAAGAAAATAAATCAGCTTAACTTCTGAATGATGATTTACTATTCAAATACTAGTTGTTCAAACATGTAATACAGAGGATTTTTTTAAAAGTTATTTTTATTTCTATTCTGAAATGTGCATTTCCTCATCAGTGATCAAGACATGTAAAGTGAATTTAAAATCTTCTTCTGAACCCACTGAGAGTAATACCATGCTTAAAAACAATAACAAGACCTTTTTTGCATTACTGCTTCCCTTCATCTGTCCTTATAGGATAACTACCATGTCCAAGGGTAAAAGTAGAGGATATCTTTTTGTCCCAAACAAGATCTAATAACTCAACAGAAAAAGGCAGCAAGTATCTGGAACTTAGATATTGGTTCGATTATTTTATAAGACTGTTTAACTTCAAAAATTTTTTTTTGTTGTTTTAAATTTATTATTTTTTGTTGATGATGAATTTTATTATTAGATAAACAGATATGTTGTTTGTATATTGGCTATCTCATACTGAAACTCACAAAATGAGTAATTCTTAGTTGCACTTTTTGGTAGCAAGATGTCAATGATCTTGACTGGAAGTGTTGGAGAGAAAGGAAAAAGATGCGATCAATGAAACAACTGGGTGATCCTCAGTCATGATATGTGGGTGGCTGCTGGGCTGATGATGGAAATTGATTCTAGATAATTATGTGCCTATGAAAGGAACCATCTCTGTGTTAGTAATGTCTCCTTTCATTAGGATTAGCTCTACATGACATTGAGGATAAAAGATAGGACACTGTTATGAGTAAATATATTCATGTTTCTTTAAACCTAAGCTAAGAAGACTTTCCTTCCTGACATGTTCACTATTTCAGCTTTACTTATGTTTGATAGCTCTCTTGATGAAATTAGTACAACTCTAACTCTGAGTACAACTGGCATGTTAAGTCTATGTCCTTATTTGTGAATTTGATATCCTGCCTCATGAAGAATCCATTCCTTTGCTGTCTTTCTTGGTCTCTTGTCTTAATTTTGCAAATGTGGAGCTTACTTATTAATTAAGAAATACTGATTCAAAGTAGCTTAGGATTATTTTCTGTAATAATTAGTGTGGACATCAAAGCAGTAAAGATTGAAAGTAAGTACACAATATAAGGGTTTTTTTTGTTTGTTTTTCTTTATTGGTTTCTTTTTCTGTTGTTAATAAGTATTAGAAGGAACCATGCATATAGAAAACATTATTATATGTTCCCTGTCAACAAATGTCCATTACTAAAAGGAATGAAAATTCACCTGGTTATACACTGCCTCTCAAAGGTAGAGAGCTTATTTCTGTCCAAACAGAAATAGGGTCACATTTAGGCTTCAGTTCATGTGCATTAAATCCTATGGCCCTGAGACTTGGAGATGCCAGGCAGGCTTGTTGGAGCTACTCTGACAGTCATTTTGGCACAGTCACAACTTCAGGATGTAGAAAGAGTATATATCTGTGGAAAGCTGAGTATAGGGTAAGCCAGCATGAAGTGAATTGCATAAGCAAATATGTCTACTAATGCTAAATAGAGTTTTCCTGAAGCTACTTATTTCTTCAGTTTAACCAAACCTTCTTCAGTGAGTATATAAAATGGTAATGAAAAGTCTAATGGAAATAGGTACTGAGAGCACACAAAACCTCAAACCTGTCTCCTAAACTTTGCAGATGTTTCTCGCAAATTTTCATAGTGCTCCAATTATGAACTCTCTTCACTTCCAGGGGACTATAAGGCTTGTTTCCAACTGGCTTGTCAGGTTTTACTGTTGCCTTCCTGTTGGCAGCAAAACACTTGAATTTGTCTGGACTGGTTTCAGAGTCTGAGGACAGAATTTCTTGTGCATGTGTGGTTTGGTTCCCAGTTGTGCAGCAACTCCAACACATCACAGAATCGTTGGATTCTGTGCTTCCTCAGTAGTTGTTTTCCAAGATGGCTCATTTTTCTGATTTGGAATTTCAGTGATTCAGGATATACAGGGTTTTTCCTCACCTTCTAGACACCAGTTAATTCCTCTGTGCATTATATGCAAGAACTTAACTTTCAGCAGACTACTTTGTGAAAAAGGCTGTGCTCATTGAGAACTCAAAAGTGGGCTATCTGGTTTTAGTTGATAGAACATTATCACAGTATTACATAACACTAAGCTGCTGAAACAAGGGCCAGGTATGAGATTCTTTAATAGGATTATTGTCTCCTGCATTGTTTCCTCTTTATATGAGCTCAGGTACAGGGAAGCTGGTATTGCTGATATGGTTCCAGGCCTGAGATGGTGAAGAACTTGTGATGAAGCTGTCAGTTGCAACCCTAAGGTGAAGGGAATGCATGGTTATAACAGACAATCAGGGAAAATGTGTGACATCAGCCCAGGAACATATATGTGGTCTTAGTGGGTGTGACTAGAGAAGGAAAAGGAAAAAAGGTGTATTTTAGAAATAATAATAAAGGAGTAATAAATTGCTTTTGATTACTTGCTGCTAGACATGATCCAAAAATGCTGTCTTATTGAAACTTTTCAATGTGTGTTTTCCTTTGTATTCTGCCAAAATAACTTATTTTTTCAGGTATAGGCTCTAAATTTTGTAACAACAGTAGGAAGAAGAGAAAAAGTGAAAATGATACAAGTAGGGTCAAAAGTGTAATTTGAAATAAATATCTTCCTAAGATAAAATCTTAAAGACAATCAAGCAAGAGAGAAACCCATAGGATATTATACTTAATTAGTTCTAGTTTTCCCTGATCTTATTAAAGTAGCAGGGAATATATAAAAAAGGTGTGCAAATCTGAAAATTTTGAATCCTAATAAGGAAACAAACTGGCAATGGTAGACTGGGACCACAGTATAAAATATCTGGCTGTTTCCCATAACTAAACTGTACCTGTCCATTTTCTTGTTGATTAAGTTTGTGTACTGGGTCATATGATAGACGCCATGGTGTGGCATATAGGGTCACACTTCAGGTGTCATATGAGGCATAATTGTGAGTGCATAAGGTCATCCAGCTTGTGCACTAAGCTGTAACTGAGTTCATTTGCCATATTGACATACTTTCTTTCAATGTATTTAAAGGAAAGATATTTATCAAAATATATTTGACTAACAGATGGAATATAATTTTGTTTTAGAAAATGTAATTTTGAAGAAAGTCTTTCCTGCAATTTAAATCCTTCCAGCAAAACATAATTTTAAAAATACTTCCAGTAAATATTCTATTAATAGTGATCCTAAGTCTCAGTTTCAGAAAGAGAGCCAGAATGAAATAGACATGCTGAAACCCTTTCACGTTTACATTAGGTAAGCCTTTACATCAAGAGTATTATCTTTTCTGTTAAGCAGTTCTTGTAGAAGTTGAAAGCAAGGCTACACAGTTTTGAAAGTAAAACAGGGTCTTCTTTTAGTAAGGTTTTCCCTGAACAGTATCCCTGAAAAAAAACCCAAAAAAATTTCAAGGAAATTTCAAGATATTTCTAAGTTCTCAGTGGCCAGCCCATGGGGTCTAGAGATATTTCTTTGGTAGCAGCGTCTCTATTCAGTGCTTGTATGCTGTCAATGTCATTATTTTTGCCACACGGGTATACACTGTTACCTGCTCCCACCTCCCCCAGTCTTTTCTTTCACCTGCCTTGTGGAATGCAGCACTCTGCTATTCACTAATGAAGATTTATACATTTTTCTCCTAATTGTTCCATTTCTCTGTATTTCACATATTAAAAGTCAAAATATATTTCATATCCTTTACATAAAGGGCTACTTCTCTTTTTTTGCTTTGGTGGGACCAGATCCTTCAGACATTTTCCTAAGCTGTTCCATGTTGAAAGCTGACAAATCCAGAGGAGTAATTATGTCCCAACAAGAAACATTGAAATACATAGTAGGAATTTTCAAAGCCTGCTGTAAGCCCTGCAGGAAGGTGCTTCATTTTGTAATCAGTGCTCAAACTTCATCAATGACTGTGTTGGAAAATATTTCTGTGCTTTAGTCAGCTGTGTGATAGGCAGCTTTATGTTAGTTCCTGCACCAAAAGCTAGAATGTCCCTGAAATGTCCAGAGCTGACAAAGCAATTGTTTTAGCACTCATATAATCACCTCCAGGCAATTCTAGCTGTGTAGCTCCTCTTCGGAGTCACCCACTGTGTGGCAGACTAGATGGATAGTACTGCAAACAGAAAGTAACCTGCTTAAATGTAAGTTCTTCAATAGCTGTAGTTCACTTTTTACTACACTCCAGAGCCCTTCTGGTACAGGGCTGCACTGGGATCTGTGCAGTTAGGAGCAGGATATAGACACACAGGATGTGTTCAGCTCACAGTACCCTTGTGCTGAAAATTAGCTTGGAGGGGGAAAATACTTAATCACAAGGTTACATGGTCTGCAGTTTTGAGTAATGACATATCTGTACCTTTATTGGCTCAAGTTGTCAGAAGTATGTGTTGAGTTTACACTATGTAGTCAGGTAGTCTCCTCAGCCTGAAGAATTTAAAGTTATATGACCTGTCCTTTTTGGCAGTGAGATTTGAATTTGAGGACAAGTTTTTGGTTTATTTGGTTCAAAGCAGGATTATATTTTTAGTTTACTAAGGGAAACAGTTGACAGTTTAAAGAGGTCTTGCTTTAGGTAGAAAGGGCCTGGGTTATGCTTATATCCTGTGTGAAGATTTTGGGGCACTTAGAGCATCCAAATGACTCTGTATGAGTAGAACAGCCGATTACACTTTATGTCTAGCCTGTTCGGAAGATAAATGGTTTTGGACTTGACCATGAATTTAAACAATATTCAAAAAAGAGTAGACATGCACCTTGTATGTTAGATGGAAATTCCTTAATGCTTTATAAAGGATACTCAATTATCATATTTCTGTGTGGAAAAGCCATTATAGGAAACAAAGAACTACATAATCAAACATTAAAATATAAGGGAAACAGAAACGGGCCAAAATTCTTTTAAAATATACTCTGACATTCAAAGTTCCCATTGCTACAGGAAGGTCCCATTGCTGGAGGTTCCCAACGTAGAAGAAAAAATCTTTTTTTCTGTCTGATTGGTTTTGTCTAGATAAAATAAGAAAAACACACTGAATACCAATGAAGTTACAAAGGCTTCAGCTTAACCCTGTTTCTACAGAAAGGCTGGGTTACTGATGTGGTTGTTCTCCCAACCTGATTTGTCCATAGGAGCTTTCCATACACACAGAGAACTCATTGACATTAATAAGAGCAGACCTCACATATGTCCTTTCCTATGCCCAGCTGCACTCCTGAACTTACAAGGAATATTGTTATAATGGCGTAAACTAGGATTATATCTTTCTCAGTAATATATTAGGTCCTTTTTCCATGAATGATGGTCTCAATATCATAGCTTCTGTAATTTATCAATGAGGTGACATTTTTTTTCCTGAATAATTTCTGCTGCATGCCCTAAATATATTCTAAATATATATATAAGTATATATTCTCAAAAATAAAATGTTTTCTATAGTGGAAGAGACATTTCCAAGAGAGCAGCAAGTGCATTCCCTGATACTCAGAGTTACAACTATGGTGTCTTTGTTACAAAAGATCATGGTTTAACTTTTATTTCTTTACCTTTTTTTTTGTTTTATTTACTTCTAATTCTTTTTCTTGTAGGCAAAGACCTATGTGCTTTACATATATTACTTTTAATTTTGCAAGATTTCAAAAATCATTTACCTAGTCAAGATTTTAATATTTATAGAACTTGCACTGAAAAATTTATGTCCAGTGACTTCATCAAGCCATTCATTGTATTTCAAAAAGTTGTAGGTATACTAAGCCATACATGTCTGTCATAGAAATGTAATGCACTACAGGGCTTCCAGACAACCACCCTTTTATTAACTTGCATAGTATTTAAGCCTGTCATTTAGATCACTTAACGACATTTTAAGGGCAAAATCTATAAGATCTACAATGGCTTTACAATTTCTAATTTATATGATAATTTTTGGAAACATATAACTACATATTTTACACAGATAAAACAATGTTTGGGTGGACGTGTTTATTTTCATTTTATTTTCATTTTGTAAATGCCAATTATTTAGTATTTACTGAGAGATACAACTAAAATAAAAAGAAAGTCAGCCTTCTACATCTTGTTTGAAAAGGAGAAGGGAAAATGGTCGAGCAAGAAGAGGGATTGCTTTTATAAGGTAACAGGCTCAATTTTGCAAATGTTCCTTAGTGCAGGAACTTAGTTCAGTTCCAGGGCTTATGATTTGTTGAAGAGTAACTATTTTTGCAAAATACCTGAACCCCATCTTGGACACATAGGGTTTGTGGATGCACCATACAGTAATGTATGGGTAAGAGGACTTGGAGTAAGCAGAAACCAGCTACACCAGCAGATGAGCCTGGCACCAATGCTTAAAGGCCCCAGGGAATTTGTAAAACAGGCAATATGTAGGCTGGAACTCTTGATAGCTTCTAGATATCTCTAAATGTATATTTATGATAAGAGTTAGATCTTCATGAGCTCACTGATGATTTCACTCGGTACCCCTTGAAGCAATGTCTGGAGGCAAAAGTTACACTGGAAATTCCATTGCAGAAGTACCTTTAGCAAAATGTTACTAGCTTTCAAATGAGTATTCCTTTCCCCTTTAGCAGGATACCAGACTTTTATCTGTAATACAGGCAAGATGTTAACATTCATGGCAGAGCAGTTTTGGTAAGAATTTCCCATTTTTCGATGTTATCTTCCTTTCAAGAGTCAAGAAACATAGTTAATAGAGTTCCAGCTTATTTATTGTTTAGAAATTATGAATGGAGGCCTGAAAATAATTTTATGATGATATTTTATCATTGTTTTTATGAAAGAAAAAGCTATTTAATGTGCTACAAGATTTCTGCAATGTGTAAGGGACTAAGTTCAAATTATCTTTCTGAAAACAAAGCCTTTGCATTTTGAATATTACCTGCTTTAAAATGAAAACGAGACTTGATTTTTTTTCCCATATGTCACGATCCGCTGTTAATGCAGAGCGGGGGGTCGTGATGGTTCATTTGATCTCAGAGGTGCAAACAGGCAAAATGCAGGGGACAAAATCAGTTTATTCAACAACAGCAATGCATTTTTATTAAATGCCAACAACTCAGTTGCGATAGAGGGGAGAGATATAGGAAACAAAGTATAGAGAGGAAAAGAAGGGGATGGGATAACAGCTACCAACGAGACGAGACGGACATCCTCGGGGGCCAGCCAATAGACGGGTCTTCATCTGTGGGGAGATCTCAAGGGTCTTCTCCAGAGGGTCGCTCTTTTATAGTCCTTTTCCAAGGCGAGTGGCTTCTGGCCAAAAGGTGGGAAGATTTATGGACCACTGTGTAGTGCTCCGGCAGACAGGTGCGATCGTGCAGTACACACAGTCTCCAGTTGGGACAACACAATCTGCGGCTGATGCCACAATCTGTGGTTGATGCCGCAGCAGCACAGTCCAGTGAACACAACACACCTGCACACAGTCACTTGACAAGCATCCACCTAGGCCAGGAAACCATTTTTCAGAGTCAGCCTGGGTGGGGGTCCTCGAGGTCTCCTTGCGACATCAGGGCGCAAAGACAAGGGAAACTTCGGACCGACCCTTACACCATACAGCATATGCAGGTCTCTATTTTAGGAGGAAACAAGTGAAAAGAATTGTATTTCTCATTGTACGTACAAGATATACTAGGTTGGACTTGATGTTCTCAAAGGCCTTTTCTAATCTAATTAATTCTGTGATACCTCTCCAAGGAGAATATTTTACTTTACTAAAGGCTTTATTATTTTTTGTGCTTTTATGGGACTATATCTTCACATCTTCTCTGTAAAGTTTTCTGGAGAAGTGTTAAGACAGTGCTAAGACTTGTTAATTACATTTCACCACCCTATGGATGTAGTTCCAAAGGAATAGGCTGAGCAATGTTGAAGCAGAATCTGAAGTAACAGAAATAGAAAAAGGTTTTTTGCGGTCTCTATTAAAAAACCCTTAACTATTTTGATTTAATTTGGTCAAATTTGATAGAAAACTAAACATTTGTTTCCTGCATACAGTAATATAAAAATATTATGTAGCATGCAGTAACAAAATATTTTTCATGCAACATGTAGTAACAATTGTGAGGGAAAGAAAAAGAGAGAAACATAACAGTGCAGAATGTGTGGGTATAATTTAAAGACCTACATAAAAGAGAATGTTTTATTAAAATGCATGAGTCATTCCCTAATTCTTTTGACAGCAGCATTAATTAAGATCTCTTCTTAAACTGTTTTTCAAACCTTTCTTTCTACCATGTGTCTGCCATGGAGGTTAAATTCTGACTCTGAAATATTTATATGCTTTGTCAATACCCTAAACACTCCCATTTGTGGGGTACCTGTACTTACTAGAATTCATCCTTATATTTAACAGGTAGACAAAGCAAAGTTAATATGCTTTTTATTCTTACATAATTTCTATTTTTTTTTTCATTTAATGTTCCTTGAAACATAATCTACTGCAAAGTGAATACAGAGTGCCATTGTTTTAAGTATTTTATTGATGTGATTAGAATAAATGCTGATTTGTGTTAGAAAAGCGAAGAAATAAGTTCCTTAATACATTCTGTATTCAAATGCTTTCCCTTCTGGATATTCTATTAGAAATACAATTTGCTTTTTCATTTAATTTACTGTAAATAATTTTATAGGGACAGTTAATAAATTGGCACAATGATGACTTGCACTGTACATAATTTTATGCATTCATAGACACACACAAATATATCTCCTTCCTCACTATTTTTCATATTCCATGTACTCTGTTGTTGGAGCCTTAACCTTTTCTTGGAAGCCCTTGCAAGTCCTGCTGCCAGAGGTTATGAATCAGATAGGATAATCAGAAGTCTTACAATTTTACTGTATCTTTGTTTGTCCTTTCTTTCACCTTTCCTTTACTGCACTATCTTGTCTGTCTGATTCTCACAGGAGACATGGATTACAACTGGTTGGACCATACGTCTTGGCATAGCAGTGAGGCATCCCCAATGTCTTTGGTGAGACATGTGGAGCCTTACCATTTAGTTTCCTTTATCATTTTACATTTCCTTGGTTTTATTTACACCTTTGCATGTTTTCTTTTTTGTATCCTTTTTTTATCCCACACCTATAGGGGACAGTCAAAGGGGAAAAAGAAAAACTAGTGAGCAGGCAGTTCTGTCGGATTCTAACACCTTATCCGAGAGGCAAAAGAAAATGGTGTGCTTTGGTGGCCACTCTTTGGAAGAGGACTTGGAATGGTCTGAGCCTCAGATAAAAGACTCTGGGGTAGATACCTGTAGTAGCACAACTCTAAACGAGGAACATAGCCATAGTGAGAAGGTACTGAGATTATGAAGCCTGCATTTTAACCTGCTCATTTGGTCTTTGTTTGCTCTCTGTCACTCATTAAAATAGTGCGTAAAATGAAAGATAGGGTGTTTCTAGAGACAATATAGCATTTCTTAAGGTGCAGAAAAGAAAAACAAATGAAAAGTCTTTGCATGCTTGCAGCTTTTACTGTTTGGCAGCCTAAGAAAAAAAATTGAAAGGCATAAAGGAATGTTGTTCTTATGGTTGCTAATTAGCATATCATGATATTACCTTAAAGAATAAAGTAATTAACAATAAGGATTCTACCAATTGGCTTATCTGATTTACTATTTCCAAGCTCCTGGGGCTGAAATTAAATTAATAGTTTAAACCCCAGGTGAAAAAGGGAGAAAATTGGGTCTCTCTGCACAGAAAAGTTGTTTTTCTTTTTTCCCTTCCACTGTCATGGTTGTTCATTTGTTTTGTTGCCATACAATTTTTGTGCTGTACTGTGCAGAATTAAAGGCTTTGCCATCTGCTTTGGTATTTTTTATTTTTGCTTTCTGTTTGGTGGAGATTATGATAAATCTTTTTAGAGTTATTAGTTGTAATGGGAGCAGATTTATCTGTGCCTGCTAATTTTGCATGAAATAGAGCATGAAATAATATTTTTCTGTGAAAAAGTACTATGATTACACAAAAGAAAATCTTAACAGTTCATTAATTAGGCCAATAGACAAGTGTAACTGTGCCCATGTATAGTAAGGGAGTAATAATGCTCACTGTAACTGTGCTTCATATGTCAGTTAATTATTCCAAGAAAGAAACAGAATATTAAAATGAAGTAACGAATATACCTTTTAATCATATTTAAAAATTTGAATCTGATACTACTGAGAAAAAGTAAAACACTAAAAATATTTGTTGGTCTTGGATAAAAATTGAAATGTTTGAAGTAGTGGAAAAGTAAGACATTTGTTACATCAAACTTTCAGTATGAGTTAAACCTCTTTTCTGATATTACTCTCATACTATATTTTTAGCTATGTTTTTCTCGGTAGTCAGATGTGATGCTCGTGTGTAGATAACTATGTGTAGTTGTCTATATCTGTCAAATCAAGATTGAAAGATCATTCTAGATATTTGCAAATTTGATTTAGTAAAATAGATAATGTCATTAAATATTAGACATCCATTTTGATGAATGCTTTGTCCAAATATTTTCCAGCACAGTTTTCTGTAATTTTTTTACATTAAATATTAGTGTAATCATAATACTTTAATAGCATTTTTAAAATATATCAGAAAATGAAAAGTATTACTAAAATATTTTTCATTAAAATACTATTCACTGTATTTTCCATTAACACCATATGATAGCATCCAGTAACCTGGCAACCATCCAAAGATGGAGATCGTCTCATTGGTCGGATTTTGTTAAATAAACGACTAAAAGATGGAAGTGTGCCTAGAGATTCAGGAGCAATGCTTGGATTGAAGGTTGGTGATGAACAATTTTGAAACTAACAACTTTCTCAGTTAAACTAGCTACTTTCATAATTAAGGTAGACTCATATTAGATAGTGTATGCATACCAATATTGATAATGTCTTATGATTCTCAAAATTACAGTATAGGCATTTTATATTCAGTCACCTAGAGTAGTTTTGCAGAGTCCTTGGCAGAATTTAAAAATTGTATTTTTCTGAAAGACTAGACATGTTTTCACAAGTTTACTGAGGATGTCTTCTTAGCAAAGTAGTAATTGCACCCTTGCTATGTAAGCCAAGTCCTGTCTGTGTTCTTCGGTATGGAGCATTGCACCGTGGTATAGCTTCTATTTACCAAGAAAGAGAAGAAAAGTGAAAAATAAATTCTCTCTCTTGAAGACCTGGGGGATATCCGTGACTCAATCCAGATCAGAGTATGCCAATGGAACTTCCTCTTTCGGAATTTTTATCTCCTCTGATTGTTTGATTTGCCACATTTTAAAAACACAAAGTGGAAAATTGTTTAATATTATTGGTTTTTATCACACAAGAGTATACTCTTATGTGTTAACCTCTTTTTCATGATGCAGTGCTCTTTAAACACATTATGAATTATTTCTAGCTCATATATTGATCTCAATTTTGTGTGATATTATTATTTGCAGTTCTAGAAATACTAGTACAAGAATGAGAACAAATTATGAACAGTGAAAGAAACAAACGTATTTATTTTGATACCATATTTTTGCTGTATTTAGCATGACTCTTACCTCAGCTATACAGATTAGGTTATAGTCACACCCTATGAGTAAGGATTAAATCAGTGTTATTATGTATTACATATCCTAATATGTTTTGGAAATATTTAATTAAGAAATTTATTTGAAGTCAGTGGAGAAGCCAGTTGAATATCAAGTTCTATATGTTTATTTTTGTCTTATTGTCAGAAAATGCAAGAGAAAAGATTTACAGGGCCAGTAGGATGCACTTTTTATTTAAACATCTATGTTAAAATTTCTGAAATCTCAAATTATGGGGATGAACTATTCAGTGAGATTCCGATTCAAGAGAAACTACTTTTTAATCTCAGTAGATGTCTGGAAAGAGTGATTTCCAATAGTTATCCCTGACCTGAATTTTCAAGTATTTACATATTGAAAATAAACTAAACTGGAATTAGTTTAACAAATTTTAAATCCCAGCATGGAGATCGTTAAGAAACCGTAAGAATTTGAAGATTATTCAGTTATGATCAATTCTGACATGCAAGTCTGATTCTAACATAAATATTAAGGTCAAACCTGTTGCAGTTCCCTGTAGAGAAATTTTCAGTGTGACAAATGTTTTTATCTGACTTGCCAAGCCAAAGGGAATTTCGTTGCTTATTGTGAACGTCCTGAGTTCTGTTATATTAATATATCTTTTTCCAGTTAAAAGAATAGTGAAGTAAGCAATCTAATGACCAATACCTCACATTGTTTTGGGTGGTCATTTATAATGCAATGAGATACTATACATGTATTTGCTAAAATTTAAAAGCTTTGGGATTCTCTATTTCCATTGTTTTCAATTGTACAAATTGCCAGAATAGCTACAAAAATAACATGTCATAGCCAAACTTCTGTGACTTTTTATTCAAGTGTTACCTGGACTCCATAATACCCAAGGAAAAAATTTAATTCTTCTTTTTATTGCCCAAACATTTAAATAATTTAAAGTAATTTTCATACTGTGAAAATACTTCCTATTTGAAACAGGTAGTAGGAGGAAAGATGACTGAATCAGGTCGACTCTGCGCATTTATCACCAAAGTTAAAAAAGGAAGCTTAGCTGATACAGTGGGGCATCTTAGACCAGGTATGTATCTACTACAGATCTATACTGCTGAGTTGCTTTTCTGAAGGTGATAACAAGAGAGCAAGTTTAATTACATGTGAAATTATATTAAATAGATGTGATGAAATACAGCAGAATTCAACCTGACACTCTTACTAGATGGTTGCTTTTGTGAAATATATATTCTCATGTTGTTCAAAAAATATTGTAATATTTTTGCTCATTTTTATACTCAAAATAATATTCCATTGATGTCCTCCCCAGTCATTTTGTGGTGTATATCTTGTTTAGAGCAAACCAAGCTATTACAAATGTATGAGCAGAACCACCTTGGCTAGGAAGCTGCTTCTGTTCCAACATGCAAACCACAGATTGCTAGACTGGAGAATGTTCAAGGAATATTAACTATTAACATAAGAACTATCTGAACCTTATATACTAAACTTGTAAAAGTACATGGATCTTCAAAACTGTAAGTTGATGAGATATGATGCTTTAGATAGGAATTTTCTAAAGAACATGTTGGGATTTCTGTAAGCCACAGCTGCCAAAGCAACAAGAGCAGCATCTAACTCAGTCGGGGTCCTACAGATTATATTTTTGTTTCACAGAACATTACATATTTGAAGCTGAGCTGCAGAAAACCTTTAATACTCAGGATTTTCCTGCATGAAGGCCTCCAAACACAGGTTTCACAATCCAAAAAACTGACAGTAGAATGGCTTGTTATTGTAAGTGCTGTCCACAGCAGACTTCCTAATCAGGGTGTTATTACTTGACTTACAGGTGATGAAGTATTAGAATGGAATGGAAGGATACTACAAGGAGCCACCTTTGAGGAGGTGTATAATATCATTTTAGAATCCAAACCTGAGCCACAAGTAGAGCTTGTAGTTTCAAGACCAATTGGGTAAGTAATTTCATGTATTTTTTTGTTAACTATGATACAATTTTTCACTTTTAGGATGGAGTATATTAAACATTCATTAACATTGTAAACAGAAAAATTTTATGCAAATTTCTGTAAACCAAAATGTAGCTGGAATGATAGATCATGTCAGTGAGTAAAAAGAGCTGGTGTGAAATCCTGTATTCTCAGAGTCTCAGGCATCATCTGCTATTATGGTTAAAAATAGGATCCGTTCTCTGGCTTTTCAGTTGGTGAGCCAGCCTGTATTGGCTCTGAAACTGTGGTTATACTCGTAATTCTTGACTGTTGATTTTTAATTCTCCATTCCCATTTTTTATAATACATACATAAAATTATGAGATCATATTTGATCTATGAACTGATGATGAACTCTATTTATTGAGAGTCTGCAATGTAGAATTTTGTGTGAAATATAGTATGCTAATGAAAAAATCGGTATGCTTTGGAAAGTCTCAAATCCACATTCACATCTATGGAACTATTAAATTATTGCTTGTTATCTAATACAGAACACATCGAATGAATAGTTAGAACTCTGTGTGACTTTTTCTTTGGTGCTGTACATTGCTCATTTTTATTAACCTTCAAACCTACCTCTTAATGTCTAAACTTAATTTTTTCTTGCATAGCAGTAGTTGCTTTGTTGTATTGGACTGTGAGTACTTCCTCTTCTTCAACTGTTCTTTTTCTTCCAAGTTCCTACACCCTAAAGCCATATGCATCACGTTTTTAATTCTCCTTTGGAAGTTCCATAACTGGTCACATCAGGGTTGTGAAGGGGCAAATGATTATCACTGATTTTGAAGACGTTAACAGTTATCAAAATTTTCTTTTTTTCCCTCAGAACCTATTGTGATATACGGGACACAACTGGACAGGGTGATAGGTAATATCTAGATTCCCTTTTCCATGTTAGATTGGCCCAGGTGATCTTTCAAGATCACTTCCAACCTGGACCATTTTAGGATTCTAGAATTACATTTTAATAAATACATTTAACCCTTTATTTTGTATAAGATGCACCTTAATATAAGAAAACATGACTAAAAGTTAAGAAGTACTAAAAAAATCTGGAACTATATAATCGGAGAATAGCATTTCAGTGAGGACGACTGTTAAGGTTTCAGCTACAATAGAAACTTATTGCATTGGACACATCAGGAACTTAAGGTGTAGTAACTTAATTTGTTATGACAATTTTAAACAAACCTGATAATAACAAAAAAATAGCTTTATCTTGTCAGTGAGATGAGAGGTTATCTCCTGCATACATATAGAATTGCAACCCCTTTAGGGTAAAGACTGTATCATCTGTCCTATCATTAAAAAGTTTTGCATAACTTGGGAAGTGTGGGTATAATAGTAATGCTAAGGGACAGATTATATTACTTGTCTCAGAAAAGGAGGTCTCAAATTAACTTAATACATAAATCTTTCATAATATCTCTAAAATAGAAGTTTCTAGCAAAAGTTCCAAGGAACAACTCACTCACATCTTGAAAATACTAATTTTTAAAAATTATTCTGCATTCTCTTCATTGTGTAAAGTCTCCTGTATTATTTCATGTGCTTATATATTTGCTGTCTCTTGTTCAGCTTCCTTATCATCATGCCTTCTGCTATGTGGGTGTCACTCGAGCAGCTCATCTATAGTTCCCTAAACAGTGATGTGGGCTCTCAATATGCCTTTTTTTGCATTAACTGCTTGCCTCATAGTCTGAAGAACTGAGCTAGATGAGTGATACAAGAGTTGTTCAGTGTGTTTGATTCCCATTGTCATTTTGCAGTAGATGTAAGAGTCTCAGTGATGAATACTTCCTAGAGATTGGTAGGTTTCGATTCTGGATAGGTGTATGTAACTCTCTGGAGTTTGATATTAACAGCATAATGTCAGAAATGTTTTTCATGAGGTTAGAGCTGATGAACTGGAAAGACCGTGTTACTTTTTCAGTTTAGAAGCTTTCAGTTCATAATCAAATGGACAATTAAAATTAATAGCCTATGCTTGTCCAAGGTACCATAACTTCATAGGATTGTTTTCTGCTCTGGGAAATAAAGTTTCAGTGTATGTACAGTATTTAAAAGCTTTTATTTACCAGATATCAGAAGTGATATTTATTTTTATGAGAATTATTGATGCCCAGTTGAAGGATTTTGCTTTTGCATTGAGATAAATCTTATTATTTATAAGGAGAATTTCTTGATTGTTTCATGGCAACTTTAAATCATGCAAGAAATCTTCAGTTACAAGCAATTAACTTGGCTGAGAATCTGTTGTCACATCCTGATATTCTGAGAACAAAACCAAATTCCAGTAAACATTATTATTAATTTTTCTCTTTATTATAGGCTGAGTGCTATGAAAA
Source organism: Rhabdornis inornatus (assembly GCA_013397075.1). Taxonomy (NCBI): domain Eukaryota; kingdom Metazoa; phylum Chordata; class Aves; order Passeriformes; family Rhabdornithidae; genus Rhabdornis; species Rhabdornis inornatus. Next base: position 52,181 of record VWZS01008710.1, on the reverse strand, counting down.
CTGAAGATGACAAGCTAAGCTGACAAGGCAGATAAAATTGAAAGCCATTCTAAAAAAAATCCCAACAGAACAAAACATGACAGTTTGTCATGCAATTTACCACTTTTTCCATCTTAAAATAAACATCGATGGCCAAATTGCTAATCAGTGTGAGCTGGCTGTCCCTTCTATACAGGAACTTACCTATTTTCTGCCTTCTAATTCTCAGAAATAGATAACTTTATATGCATGTGTATTTTCATGGTTTCTTCAGTTTTGAATTTGGAAGAAATAATGCACTCTGTTTTAATAACTACTCTATCCAACCTGTTTGCAGTGGAGCATAACTTATTATGCAAAGAGTCATTGTGAAACTAATTTTATTTCTCCTCCATCTGTTTATCTCTATGAGAGTTCCTTGTAAGAAATACCATTTACACTACCATGAAATATGGGGATTTGTATGCTTCAGGAGCATAAATGACAATGTTCAAAGCTGTCAAGTTTATTTTTTCAGCTATCTATAGAAAACTCTTAGTCTGTTCAGAATGATTTATGTATTATATATATATATATTTGGATTTTTTCCAAGGTTTTCTTTTCAGACTCATATAGTTGAAGAAATTTTTTGTATTTATGAATTAAGCTCAAGACTGTATTTCTGAGTCAATTACTAAGCAAGTATTGGATCCTGTTATAACCTCTGTTTATATCAAATATGCAAACTTAAATATTTGCTTCTTCAATAGTGCTTGTGAGTTTCTCACAAGTTTTGGGTACTAACAATAGAGATTTTTTTTCTTGTCTGTAGTGAGCATTTAGAGCTGTTTCATGCCTTCAGGGTATTTCAATTATTGGATACTGTGCATCAACTCACTTGGAAAGATTCCTTAGTCTACTTAGTAAAGCTGTCTTTGTAGTGAGTCTTGAAAAAGGTTTGGAAAAGATATTCTAAAGGTATTCTGGAAAAGCTTTTCTAAAAGAAATAGATAAGTTATTTATATATCATATTGACTCTTCCATTGTATGAGACAGTAGCTATCATTGGAACATTTTTCATTTCCCTTTCCTTTTCATTTACCTTTGTTGACCTTGACTGAGACCAAAGATGTGCTCTCTCCATTTCCTTCCTCAGCTGGACTGGAGGAGGAAATAAGACAAAAAAGCTTATGGGCCACTCAGCAGTTACAATCGTGGGCGAAACAAACTTGAGGAAGATTAATTTGTTAGGAATTAATAAAAGCAAAGGATAGTGAGAAATAAAACCAAAAGTGAAGCCTCCTTAACCTTACCTCTCTCATTCCCAGGCTCAAATTCACCCATTTTTTCCTGGTTTTTCTGCCTCCCTCTCTGCCAAGGAGTCCATGGCAAGGGGAAAGGGAGTGGCAGCCCATCCTCCTCCTCCCCCTTCTTCCCTGACCTTGGTGTCTGCGATGACACTTCTCTCATGGCTTTTTTTCCTCGTTGCTTTCTCTCACAGCTGCTGCACAGCTGTTTTATCCTTTATTAAATGTGCTATCACAGAAGCACCCCAGGAGCCAGCTGGTCCCAGCACGGTGCAGCCCCAGCCTCTCCTCCCCATGGCCACCCTGCATGAGTGGCTGTGGCCTTGGAGAAGCCAAGGCACTGAAACTCACAAGGATTGTAAATATTGGTATTGCTGTGACTCAGAACTGACGCTCTTCATCTTGCTTGGTTTTGCTCAAATAGCTCTGAAATTGTTTATTAGCATATTCATGGTTTTTATTAGCATACAGTAATGTTTGCCTTTCAAAATATATTCCTTTCCGAGGGGGTTGTGATTGAGTGCTTTAAAATTACATGGATTTGCACACAATTTAATGCAGGTGTTGCAACATGTCTTGTATATGAAAGAATGCAATTTTGCCAAATGAATTTATACATTTTATTTGGTTATGGAAAAAGTAAGATTGATTAAATTTGTGGTTCAAGGACAGTAAAGAATATACTTGGATAGCCATGACTGGCAGCCGAGTATGTTTGAGTGAGGGTCCAGTAAATTTAATTAATGTATAATGTCATCGTAAATTCTACTACTCACAGTTTTAGTCTACCATTAATTCTGAGATTGTTCTTTTATTTGCTGAATTACTTTATTTGTGACTGTGCAGTCTGTCTCCTGCATCCACCAAATCTGCTCTGTAGGATTTAATTTGACACTGAAATTGTTTATACTGGATAACAGATAATCATCCCAGTGGCTGAAGAGAGCCAGCAGATCATGCACCATTCCTGAGGCATTCCATGGTGGATTGGGAAGTGTTATAGTGTGACTGAAATTTAAATTTACTTGTTAGATAAAGGATCAGCCTGTCTTAATTTTCCTGATTTCAGGGACATTCCCAGAATACCTGACAGCACACATGCACAGCTGGAGTCCAGTAAGTTTCAATTGTGGGGTAGGAAAATCTTCTCTCTCTTTTATGTAAGCACAAATAGAATGAAAAATGTCCTCTGCATTCTGTATAGGTCTTGTCTTTTTGTCTAAATTTGTCTCAATATGTCATCTTACTGTATTATCTATCTACCTTTGTTTAATAATAAGCTATCAAAACTCAGGATATTGTGATTTACATTTGACATTGGTTATAAGCTTAGATGAGTTTTGATTGAAGAAACTATAATTCTAACTAATATATAAGAACATTAATAGCAATTTTTAATTTCCTGTTCTCTTGCTTTGCATTTCAATTGCATCTTATAAACTAAAAATGGGAAAGAAATGTTTATTGTTTACAGCCTGAGTGATAGCTACTTTGAACTCAGAATACCCTTACTTTATTAGAGCCACTCAGTGCTACTTAAATTGACTAAACTCATATTTCATGTAGGCAAGAATAACTTGTTCTTTGGCTTAGATCTGATAAGATGGATTTCAGCCTGGAGTTATTTTTTACCATTTTTTTAGAATGCCATTATAATAGAAGCCATGAATAAATGAAATGGCATAAGCTTGATTATAATCATATGAAAAGCTCCTTCAATGACTTTTTTACTTATTGCCCAATTCTTAAAATTCATTTTATATTTTGTGAGATGTGGATTGTCCTTTGTATTTATAAAAATACTTCACTTTTCCTCTATGTTTTATACGTCAAAACTTCTTCTCTGACCATTGTCAGACCTTGTAGATTTGAAAAAAAATGCACAAAAAACATAACGTACAAAATGCACGAAACAAAATGCACAAAAACCATCTTGATATTTTTGTAAAAATCGAATTAAAAATTAGTCTGATTGTACAAGAGAATAAGTCAGAAGGCTGAATTCATTTGACCATAGTAAAGTGTTTATTTTTGGGCCTTCAACTTACTGACAATTACAGTCAGAAATATCAGAATAATTTATTTTCCATTCTATAAATAAAAGCTCCTGATTGTATCTGATCACCAAAAGACTGAGTATCATTATTTGGTAATTTTAAATAGATTTTAAAAAGTCATATTTATCACAACTTTACTGCATGTTTGGTTATATTTCTACAATTTCTGTTTAAAGAATGTTGAAATATATGTATAACTGTTACTATTTATAAAATATTTTTGTTTATAATTACAGGTTCTAGTTCATTTGAATCTCAAAAAATGGACCGACCTTCTATTTCAGTGACTTCTCCTATGAGTCCTGGCATGTTAAGGGATGTTCCACAGTTCTTGTCTGGACAACTTTCAGTATGTAAACATTTCATTGATATTAATGTTGTGCTTTTTGCAGCATATACAACTCTCACTGTAGTGCTAGCTACGTGTAGCAGAAATTTCTTATTAAACTAGCTATGTTTTTTGTTTAATGCTATACACCTCAATCTGGGCAAGAACAGAATTTCATAATCATATTCCATTTTATTAGATTTTGGAAATTTAATATGAGTTGACTTTGGTATATACATGTATATTTATTTGGTAAGCTAGACTGGTAGAGTCAAATTTTCAGAAAGGTCTTATCTTGGCCTCCAGTTATGTTGATGTTGTTGAGTGTAAACATTTTTTCAAATGTCACGCTTACGTGTAGAGTTGGTAGATTTTATTACCTGTGTGCTTGGATGTTATGACTGCTTATTTCTTATGCACTAACTTCCATATATAACTTCCCCAGGTATCCCTCTGATATTTTACTCATGTTGTACTCTTTGTACCGGTGTTACTCAGTTTTGTTCTTCACTCTGAGAAGAAAGTTCATTATGTGAATGTTTTCTTTTAAAGGATACTTTTTTTTGTAATAAACTGAAGAATCTGGGTTTTGTGCACCTTTCCATGTTATTTACAATTCCAAAGTGTGATTTTTCAAAAGTGCTCAATTGTGGCCTGCCATATTGAAAAGGAAAGGCAAATGGAATGGAAGCAGTGCAAAACTGGTGTTAAACAAGTTTAGAAATGTCATATTCACGTTACTTCCAAGTTGTATATGTTGAGTGTACCATAAATATATGCATAAAATCCAAGCAGACTGTTTCTAGGTCTCACAGAAATGGTTTATGATATTGATAGAGGAGACGGAGAATATTTTTGTTTCTTCAGTGGCCACGTTTGCTCCATTTTGCAGTGCATGAGACATTGTTTGCTCATCAGAACAACCATTTACAATATATAATTTTTTATTTTCTGTAGTTGCTGTACTTAATCACTTTGAAAGATTCAATCATTTGGATAAATGGAAAACTAAAAATCTTGACTAGAATGCAGAGTGTTTTGCAAAAATAAAATGACAGGGGAACATGAACTGTCAAAATACACAGACCAAAGTTTCTAAAAACCCTCATTTTTTTACAAGACAGTAAAAATTATTGATGGGGAGACAGAGAAGAAAGGAATTTCTTTTGTCTAAACTTCATAAAAGATTGGGCTGTCAAAGAATTGTGGTGCCTAGCTCCTAGCAGGAAATTCAAGGGCCGGAGTTAGCAGCTCAGTGCGCCTACACTATGGAATAATTGTCCAGATAGGAACCAATAGAACTGACTTTTTCACTTTCTCAGTTTCAGATCAAAATCATCATGAGTTTAAGATTATGATTTTTTAGTTAAGTCAGTGTGTCTTTTGATTTAGTGGTTCGATAGGATACTGAAGTTTGAGGTATATAATCATAGTATTGGGAAATTTTGAGGTATATTCTATTTTATTGAGAATAATAGAAATCCAAAAGTTTTATTTCTCAGAATGGCATATAAAATTCACTATTTAACTCAAGAAGGCATAATTCCTGTTTTTATTTATTTTTTGAATATTTCAATATATAAGCCTATTCTAAAAAGTTTCTTTCCATCTAAGGAAACCAAATAATGTTAAGAGACATTAGAAAATATTTTCTATCTTTTTTGCTACTTCCTTATGTACTGTTTGCAATTACGTCCAATACTCCCTACTACATATTATCTGTGTTTCCCTCAGAGAGCAGATAATATCCATCTGAGAACACAAAGCTCCAGCTGAGTGAAACTGAAGTCAGAAACACGCTGTAACTCTCTAAAGCTGCGATTTAGATATTTAAGATTAGCAGACAGTTTGAAAGTTTGGATGCTTGTCTGCCCAGCTAATGAAACATTGGAAATAGCTGTATTTCATGTTAATCATGTTAAGGGCACAACCCAGCTCCTGCTGCTGTTGGCTCAAGACTTTGGGAGGCAAGTACTAAACTTTTTGCTCTGTGAGCAAGGGTGGTGTCATAGTGTCTGAAGATGCTCTGGTGGCAATATGGGATCTAACTGGGCACATTGCAGTGTATAGGCTAATATGCATTTTCAGAAATAAGAGACTTTATGAGAACTGAAGTATTCTACAGGAGCAGTATTTTCCAAACAATCAATGTAGTTTCTTTTTGATCTGATATTTTAAGATAGTTTTGAAAAATTAAGAATTTTGTGACATCAGATTTGGGAGTTTATGTTCTTGAAGATAGTATGATGAATAGTTTTTCCTTCACTTTTTAATATTTGGGTTTATCATTCTACAATTTTTTTAAGTTTTGGAACTTTGGAAGAGTTAGGGAAAAAATCTTGTTTGTAAAGTTGGAGATGTTTTGAAAAATTAGAATGGACTATGAGATTTTCTAATTTTGGACCTTTAACAAAGGTGAAATAGTAAAGTAAAACTGAATTTTAAAAATCTCCTCAAGTTACAAAAGCTATTTTATTTTGAATGCTACAAAATGGATGTGCTTTGGCATTTTGGTTTTCCATGTCTTAATCAGCTCTTTTCTAACAGAACAGTTGATGGATCACATATTCATTCAAAATAGCTGAGTAAGGTAGAAATGAAAGGAAATACTAAATTCTGAATGTAATTGTGAATGTGTTCTTTATGCGGAGTGCCTAGACAGGAGAATACAGAACCCTGGAATAAATGAGGACAGGATGCTGTTCTTTGTGGAAGTGTTGGGTCAGTGACATTCTGGGTGATGGTGGCTGAATTCAAGGAGGTGTGATGGATCTGAGGGAACAGATGAAAGGCAAGATTTTGAAAGTGTTTTCTGTATTTTCTGTGCCTTTGAACAGTAGCGTGTAGTCTTGAAGGGTTGCTGTTAGTGCAGCTGGGGTTACTGTGAAATATAGGCAGTGAAATACAAGAGTTGTAGGCAGAAATGGAGATGCAACAGTTTGGATGAAAGTCTGAAGTATTTGAAAGAATACTTGAAATAGGCTTATTCAGACAGTGCTCTAGGTCTGTAAAGGATTCTTATTTATTAATAGTACTTTGGAATCTATTTCTTTATGTCCAGTATGGTTTTGGCTGGTTTAGCTACAGCAATGCCACTGTATTCATGGATGTCTCTGTCTGGTCAGTCTTCCATGTTTTCCTCTGTATTGGCATTGTAAGTGCCAATTGTAAGTGTTTTCTTTGTGGAGGTTACAGTGTCAGTCCAGAGCTGACTAATAGGATTGACCCCAAAGTAAACCATCTCACATAGACAGGAAATCTTCTTTACATTAATAATTATTCTGCCCAAGTACATATTTAATTGAACAAATTATGTGCAACTACAGTAAACTATAGTGTGTTATAACTTACTAATATAATTTATCCATATTATCTGTGTTTTATTTTATATCGTTTTTTATTCATGTTGTTTTTCAGGGGAGTATCTGACTGTTATTGCAATTATAGTTTTTTTATTATTTGCTTTGTCTCGTTCTTATTTCTATATTTTTTCACTGAGTTGTTTTTCCTTTAACATAATTTTGCAAAAGTCAAAAGTATCCTTTGTATGTTGGTGCTCTTACCTACTGAATTTTGGCTACATTTTCGATGCTGCATGAAAAGTATAAGTTGAAATTCAAATAGTTTCCAATAGTTAGTTTTAGGGAACAATGACATAACTATAAGACCATGTAAATGGATAAAAGTATAAAAGCACAGTATTTAATTTTTGTACTAGTGGAAGTTCTAGCAGAAAATGGATGTAATTTATAAAATGAATCTATTTCCCTGTACACTTGAATCACAGCACCACTTCAATAGATTTTCCATATATATTCAGTTTATAAAGCAATAAAGTCATATTAATTATAGTTGTAATATATGCAGCATTATAGAAAGCCTTTATTGTACATTATGGAGGGCCTATATGTCAGCACATTGAGGGGATGACATAAAGGACAACACATGCTCCCCCTCCCATTTCACATGTTCTTCTTCCTTTTCTTCCTCCCCTTTATACCTCTATACAATTAAATTGCATCAAAACCTGGAAAGTTCTAGGTAGTGTACACAATGTGTTGATTTTCCTCCATTTCCAAGGCAGAATATGACAGGTGAGGACCCTTGGTGCATAGTGGGAGAGATTCTATCCCTCTTAGGATTGCAATATCCTGTGATAATTTATTTTTCCCTTGTAAAATGGAGCTGAAGCAAGCTGAAGATATACTTTTATTGTGAGTAGGTCACATTCTGGCAACCTTAACACTGAGCTCTGCAGTCCTGCCCATGCAGAGTGGCAGGTAGAGTGCAGCTGCTGCACCTTGCAGAAAGCAGGGAACACATCAGACAAAACCCGTGATCCAGACTGTCAAATTTTCTTATATATCCTCTTCCTTTGATGTAAGAACAGATTACTTCACACATTTTATAGAACAGATTTCTCCAGCATCTGTGCATGCCAAATAATCAAAGAGGGTGGCAGAAGCATCATCACAGTGCCTATTTCCATGCTTTGGGTACATTTCTAATAGAGGCAGATATTGCATAGTAGCTTCTTTCTATCATTTTCAATTAGATCAATAATCTCAGGAAAACTGAGCAGAGGTAAAGCAGATTCCAACCTGTCAGATGTCTGTGATTGTTGTGACCTACTCCATGCTCCTGTTCTCCCACTCACCAGCCCTCTGAGGTATCAACACATGCTCCTTTTCCTGTCCATGCCCCACACTCTGTACCAATTCTGTGCCACTCCATTAGCTGTTGCCCGAAGCTGAAGGTGGGGAGTGGTTGCTTGGAATTTGCAGCTAGTCCAGGAATTTGTGTTGCCTGTACTCCATGTAGTCTTGATGTAACCACTGGAGGCCACAAGGTTGTATGTGGTCTGAAATGTTACAGCACAAAAATATGTTATAAATTCATCTATATATGCAGTTTGCTAAACTCTCTAGATCCCATTTCATGCAAGGGTTTTGTGTATTGATTGTACCTTACCCTGTAAAATGTTAATACCAGAGAGCACTTTTAATTGTTTTCAAAATATTTAGGAGCACTTTTCATAGACATGAGTCTTAAAGTAGCAAAAAAAAAGAGGAAACCTATTATTTTACTGACTTTCATAAGCAATCAAAGCTATCAGTGTGTGAATTGTACTTGTTTCTCTCTGAATATGCATGTACAATCTCCCTGAAAGTGATTATCAATCTTATGTTTCCAACCCCACTTTTAAATCACACTTTGCCTACCTGTTCTTTTTGTTACATGTTATTTCTAAATCTATTGTAAATGTTGTCTATAGACTTGCAAAGAGAAGTTCTTGCTCCTGGGGAATCAGTGGTAAAATTCCTGCTGACTTTCCTAAGGCAAGAATTTCCATCAAAGGGTTTTGATATCATTTGGTAACAGATTTGCGTATTTAATTTATGCATTGCATTAAAATACTTTTTGTTAGATAAATATGTTGTTGGTGTAAAGCTGTGTTTAAAGTAATAGTCATGTGTCTTTGTTTTTACTTTTGGTCTTTTAGTTTCCAGCGTGTTGTCCTTTTTGGTTTTGTTTTATTGCTTTTTCTTTAATTTTGCTTACCAGAGCCAAAGCCTTAGTAGAAGAACAACGCCTTTTGTTCCTAGGGTTCAGGTAAAGACTTCGTCTGCCTGACAGAAACTAAAGTTGTGGGGTTTTCTTTTGTTTGTTATGGAAAATGCATAGTAGGAAAACGTTACATTGTAGTCCGTTTTCCCGTATTTTGAGTGTGTTGCTTAAAACCATATTAACAACTTTCATGTCATCTTGTGAGCAGCTTGTAAAATTCTGCATGGGGGTTAAAATATTAAAATTTAAAGAGACAACTAGTTTGTGTTTGCTGTCTGCCTAATATTAAACTTATACAGGTTTCAATAGCCATGATGGCTATGCATCCCACATACAAAATTTGTGTACTGTTTAAGCAATAAATAATTTTGTGCTTGAGTTTATTATATAAAGATTAATGTCTCTTTAAATCATTCATAATCATTACTTAACATATATTTTTTTGCATTTTCCACATAATAGTAGTGCCTTGAGTAGAAGACAGGCAAAAAATTTGTACCTTGTTTAAATAAACAAATTTTTTGTGTATGAAACTTGGTTCTTGCCTTTTTAAGTACATCAAAATAACCAAAACTCTACTTGAATAAAAAATGAATTTTCCCATTGTCTTACTGAATTTATTTAGCTTTGATATTCTGTTTAGGTACAAGTTGTTTGCCTTTTTTTCATTAGGAAGCTCCTACGGTACTATAGATTTATGCAAAAGTAGGTTTTACTAATATGTTATAATGCTTATCTTGCTTTGCTGCATGTTTTTCATTTTTTTAAATAATTAGAATATTATCTGATTTTCTTACAAAATATCTTTATGGAGATGGTAATCTTTTCTGTGGCAGCTTTATAAATGTTTTTCTTTAATTGATTGACCAAGATGTAAAGGATGATTAAGTGATCAGAAAGAGATGACTGAATTTCATTATGAAATGGAAAAGAGATCATATATATATTTATAAAGGAAGTCTAAGTAAGACTGTAAATAAGACATCAAATATGACTCATATTTCATAAAGTACAATTTTTATTCACAACATAGTGTTCTCAGAAGTATTCCTTACAACTGCTTAAATATAAATTCAAAATTAAGAACTTCTAAAGAAAAAAGAGATTATAAATTAATTCCTTGATTGTATGATTTAATGTTAATATATTATGTGCTATTGACATAAACTGGCTTTGTATGAAAAATTTAAGCCATCCTTTAGCATGATTAAGAGAGTTGGATTCTGCTCATGGTAATGAAATAAGAGGGGTACAATTACAAGTTGTTAAATAGTTCATAGAGGTAAATATTATACATGACATAAATAGTTTTAAAATATTTCTTTTCTTTTTATATATGTGCTAATTAAATTTAAAAATTATATGAGTTGATTGTTCAATTTAAAAAGGAAATCTCTGCCTTAAACCTGCATGTTTCATGAAATACTGTAATGTAGAAATAACATGTAGTAATTTCTTATTTTAATCTCATTGTACAAAATAAAGACATAGACATAAAAATGGTCTGTTCTACTTAGACTAATATCCTCTAATGAAAAAAATGTCTTGCTCAAATGATTATGGTAGTTGAGAAAAGAAAAGAAATGTCATGTTTGCTGGAAAATATTTAACTAAAATATCTAAGAGGTGAAAATGTTTAAGGCTTACTCACTCACCCCTTGGACGGATTTTCTTTTTATATTGTCAGTAAGAATTGTCCTTAGCCTCAGCTTTGTCTCCACACAATCAATGCCTATGGAGTCCTTGTGGACCTGTCTAACAGGTTTTTTTGCAGAGCCTAGTAACACTCAACACTAAACATAAGGGTTTTGACAAGAGTTCCCAAAGAACTCAAAATTATGACCTTGGCAAAATCTTTACGACTAGTCGGAAACAAAAAGTCATCCATCTGCCCACTTTTAGTAGTGATAGTAGATAGTTTAAAAAGTTTAATGTTAGATATATTTACTATGCAGGCTGCAGAAAGAAGAGGAATTCTCCAGTGGTCTTCAAACAAGGGCATTAGAAGCAGTCTAACAGCAGTGCAGAACTTGGTTACTTTTTTGGCATGACAAATTCACTAAATCAGAGCTCTGAGCTGCTGTTTATGGTTGTCAGGAAGTATACATTTCATTGGGGCTGTGGTATAGCTGTGTCTGTAGAACTCCTTACAAGAATGAGAATCTCCAAACATTCTGTTTATACTTATTTGTTTCATTGCTCTCAACAGGAAATGCATATCTTTATTCTTCCCTGCATCTTATTTACTTGTTAGTCTGAAACTGATCCTCTCTGGCAAAAGCTTCTCTCCTACATTTCCCTCCATGTCAGTCCATTCCTCTTCTAGCTCACTGGATGATTTTATAGGATCATCATTATTTTACTGGGAAGAAAAACACTCTGTTTCTTGCCTATCAACAGCCCTCTGAGCTTTTACTAAATTTACAGTACCTGTAAAAGTGCATCTTTATTTCCTGAAATTTTAGATTCAGTTTAGCATACCAATAATTTTCTAACTTGCAGAGTGATGTTTTATGAATCTTTGTAGAGAAAAATCTGTTCTTAAAAGTGTGTTTTCTATGCAGTATCTCTTGTTTACTTGGCAAAGCATTCTTTTGAGCCAGAGTTGCCTCTGGTTTTTTTCTAACTTCAAAAATTTCAATCATCCTTTTGGCTTTAATACAGAATATCAATATATTTGATCATCTATAAAAATATGAACAAGGTACAACCACTGAAAAAGAGATTTTAAAAAGAAATATAGATTAGGGCAGCCTAAATACTATAATTTTCTGGCCATTATATCGTACAAGCTTTTCCATTTGACAGCCTTTTCTTGTAGTTGTTCAAGCATATCAGACAGCAGCTGAAGCAGAAAGCAATAGCAGTTTAATTTAGCAATCCTCAGTACTCAGGATTTTTTAGAGGTATGTTTAACAACATTCAAAACTGGCCTCAGCTATGCCAAAGACATCACCACCTCAGGGGCAGTTTCAGCATCTACATCGCTTAAGTACAAGAAAATTATTACTGCAAGTATTTTTAAAAATAGTCTGAGACTTTTTTTTTTCAAACAATAGATCCTACTGGTATACCTTTTGTTTCAGAATAATGTGAGAAAGAAAAGTACTATATAATTTTAAAATAATAATAAACATAATAAGCATCTATGTAGGTTACATAAAAAATCATAATGAGCAACAGAAGAAAAAAAAAGTCTGGCCAGCTGTCTCTAAAAGCCAGTGATGTTTGAGTAGCTTGTAGTGGTAATAAACAGCTGTAGGGCAGATTGTCTCTCCCAGTGGCACAAGTTTTTGCTCTTTTTCATGAGATTTGTGAAGTAACCCTTATATAACAAAGAAAAAACTGTAGCATAGGATTTAAATCTTCAAATATTCTCTGTTGCTAAATCTAAGTTATGACTGAAGATATGTTTTGCCTGTGTGTGTTGTACATAAAACTACATTAGAATTGCATAGTTGAGCAAACACTCAAGCATTCATGAAACAGGAGTATAGGAAGTGTAACAACAATATCATCTAGATCTTCTTAACTGATTCCCTTATGCGTATGTATTGGAGTAGGGATTCTTATACATGATTACTTCTTTTCTACCCTCTGACCTCAGTCAGTGCTCTAAAATTTTTACTGAACATGAGGTCTAATAGAAAAATATGAAATCTAGAAAACTGAATTTATATCCTTAATTTATATAACTTATACTAACTTCAAATAAGTTTGAGGTGCCTTGAGGAAGAGCTTTCACTTGTATAGTTGAAGGAAAGTTCTAATTACCTCACTATCTGCAGTGAGTGATCAACCCAAATAAAAGACACCTAAGCCCATTAACTCTATTTCAAACTAAGGCTGCTCTAGAGGGTGAGTTGATTCTCCAGGGGAGGCACCTTCTACTGAGGTTACAGAGGACCAACTTTACCCTCTCTATGATTCTATGAAACAGGAATGCTACCCAGCTATACTAGATACCTGCATCCTCACTTCTCAGAATGCAACACCAGCTGCATTTATACTTTTATATACTGTTGTCTGTGTAGGAAGCTTATTCCAGAAATAGGACATGGGCTATTTAAATGCTGTTTAAACTGAAGAGGTTGAATCTGTGTATCAAAATAGGGCCTTTATCATCAAGCTATTCCACATCCCATACTTCTCTGGAGTACGAAGTCTCGCTTGAAGCTGAGATACTGTTTGCCTGGGAATAGAACTGCGATGTTATCAAAACATGCTTAAGTTTAGCATAGCAGGTTCCAGACCTGATACTCTAAATGAGTATTGCTCTTGTATAGACCACTACTGGTTAAAAACCAGAAAGAATGAAACTGGGGTCAGACCCACATCTCTATTGCCTCCAATCATCTGATTCCAGAAGAATTCCTGTTTCCTGCACTCTGTGGCAGCCTGTCTCAAGGAGTGCAGCAATGCGCCCCTCGGTGAATAACAGAACATCTCAGTGCATCTCGGTATCAAGATGCAGTGAATTTAGATGCCTGTTGCCTGAATGTAGGTCACAGCAGAAGCTTAATAAAGCATTAGGTACATATCTGGCTGGTGAAGGAGCCCAGCAAAGGAAAGTATATGAACCTGTGTGTGGCTAGTTAGTCCCTGGGACTTTAATGCAAAATGGAAATAACTTCCGAAAGTATTCAGGCTGCACCACTTTCCAAGTGACTCTTAGGTGCCTACATCCTAAATAATCTAGGCAGACAAAGTCCCATTCAAGAAGGTTTTGTACAGTGTTAGTCTCCACATTAGCAACAGCCAGCATAACTTTTTATGTATTGTATCTTCTGTGTTGTTAGTTTAGATTTCCCTTTCCTTCATTTAGATCAGGATTGCTTTGTTGAAGTTTCTTAGCTGTTCTAAGCTTATAAAAGTGTGTGTGTGTAAAAAATCTTGTTAGATTTTTGTTCATCCCAGTCTCTCTTTCAACATATTTTTGTGCCAGTTAGCATGGCTAGTTCTTTTGTAACCTCATAGCATTTCTCTCATTCATTCTAATTTTGCCCTTCTGTTAATCTCTAGTCCCTGACATTAGTGATTCCATTCTTCCCATGTTTCACCAAGAAGTATCCTGCCTATTTTACTGTAATTATAAAGCAGTTTTTTATTTGTCCCTTCTTCCTTCTTCTAATCCCATAAGAATGCAATCCCATTCTCTCCTCTACGGGCTTCTTTGACCATTTTCTGACAGTTTCTTCCTTTCTTCTCCTTGCATCCTAGTCAAATGAGTGCTTGGGTTACAAGCACCTGTGCTGTGGTGTTGGAGTTCTAGCAGTGTGAATACAGGAGAGAGCTTTATGGTCTTAATTATGACTCCCGACTTTTCCTATAACAAGGAAAATTAAAGGGCATTACAGGGAAAATATGCCCATTAAATTCAAGTTTTCCAATTATTTTTTTTTCCCGAATATCAAGAGAAAATTAGAAGGTGTAAGTCAATGCAAATTTTGAGCTCTTGTTCCAAACTACAGTTATTAAAGCATCTCAATGAAGTGGTGTCAGATGATTTCAGTTTCTGCTTAAGTAATTCTCTAAATATTTTGACTGAAGTTTTCATGTAAAAATTTGGTCTGAAACAAATATAGTGAAGCAATATTTAGCTTGCATATGAACACATAATTCTGGTTGTATTTTTGGCACCTATATCTAGATGATTTCACAATCATCAGTCACATTTTGTCATAGTGTCTGTATCACAAATATATTCCATTCTCCTTAATGAAGCATAATTTTCCCCAAAAAGCAAGCAAAGAAGATTGTCTTCAGTGCTATTCCCCTTGAGATGTGGGGCTAGCCAAGTCTGTCTTTTGCTTCAGGACTCCCAAGGAAGCCTGTGGGTGGACACATTTAGTGTCAAAGAACATTTAAGTTGACTTGCACTTCAGAGGTCATTAAAGCTGTACTGTTGGTACAAAGCTTTCTGCTTTTGATCCGTAGCTGGATGGGGATAGCTAGAATTCCAGATAATTCTCAGTGTAGAAAAAATACTGTCAAAGCCCCTGGCTTGCAAGAATGTAGGAACAACATCTAAAATTCACACACAGATGAGTAACCACAGGGCCCTTTAACTATTAGTACTGGAAACCTATAAAGTCTGTAGCAGGGCCAATGACAGGGTAATAGAGGACAAATATCCCATTTTAAATAACCATTCAAATGGTTGGTGGCTACAGGAATTGCAAGATCTGAAGCAATGAAGGAAGAAGTACATTGCCACCAATAATTGAGTTGGCGTGTCTTAGTGTAATCTCACTTAGTGAAGTATTAGGAATGGCAGAGAGCTAAATCAGCCTCTTCTTTATGGGTTAAAAGTCTTGAGAATTACATCAAGACCTTTCTTTAAGAGATTGAAATGTTGAAGATGAGGAGCTGTGATAGCAGATGAAAACACTGTCTCTGAAATTATGTTAGGTGGTTTCCACAGAAGGTGCACCTTCCCCTGTTTATGTCTACCTTATCTGAGGGTATATTCATGCCTAAAGGTGTATTGCCTGGTTAAGTGTGCAGCTGGGAATTATCCTCTCTGATTCCCTTAAGTTCAGGCAGGGTCACTGTTTTCTTTAAATGTCCTAGTTTGTCCTGTCTCAGGCAAAGTCCTCATGAAGAAAGCCTCCTTAGTAAGCTGTAGTTAGTGATACTGCAGTGCTACCACCATGTAAAGGCTGCCTGGCAGTTTGCAAGGCTTTGTTTTGCCCTAACTGCACCATTTCCCTCTTCTGCAGTGACTGCTCTGAAGTAGGTATATCCCTTTCTTGGCTGATGTATTTGCAGTCAGAATTCAAACTGAAATAGCTAAATAGCAGCTTGTAATTACTGTAGTGAAAAGGATCGCAAATCAAGCCTTAGACTGGTTAATAACAATTTCTACAAATGAATAATAGTGGTTTTTACCTTGTTACTGAGTTGAACTATGAAGAAGGTTGGACTATTGATCCTTCCTCTCTTAGTATTTATGGAGGGCTTATATGATTTCAGAACAAGTGCATATATGTTGAAAAATATTAAGTGATATGAAATATTTATGGGTATATCCCATAGTTTCTTTAGCACAACAGCAGATGAAAAATTTATTCATTGCGCATAAACAACTCAGAAATGTATATATCTGAATACCATACATTAGTAATGCAAGTAATACAATATAAGGGAGAATAATCCTAATCAGAGCACCATGTGAAAAACAATTAGTGTGAAGTAAGTTACTTCTCGTACAGGGTTTTAAAAAAAGAGTAACTCTTGGTATATACTGAACCTATTACAACATTAACTTATTTTTATTCTTTGTTATAAATGAAAAGTAGAATATAATATTTTCTGTTAAAGTAATCAATGTAAATATAAGCTCCTGAGCAAAATTATTTTTAATGATTAATCTACAACTTCATCGTAGAAATGAATTCACTAATTAATATTTTCTTCCTACAGATAAAACTGTGGTATGACAAGGTTGGTCATCAGTTAATAGTGACCATACTGGGAGCAAAGGATCTTCCTTCAAGGGAAGATGGGAGGCCAAGGAATCCTTATGTTAAAATTTACTTTCTTCCAGACAGAAGGTAGGGTGAATGCAAAGACAAGGGATATTTGAATAAGAATTAGTCTGGTACTCAGGTGACATGCACAGCCGAGTTTATCAGTCATATCTACATGAAAAAAAATCTTAGTGTTGAGTTCTTGGGTTGAACATGCTGTATAATAGCAAGGTGTCTTTGAACACTAAGCACAAACTTGCTTTCCCTGGTTATATTATTAAATACTGAATAGAAAAGGAAAGGTAAACATATGTCTTTGCATGGGGATCTGTTATTTGCAAATAATGTTATTAGTGTTTTATAATGAATTTATTTCTTATGCCAGTTATTCTTCTTTAGAGCAAAGAAAATGCTACACAGTTGGGTTCATAAATATCTGGTCTGATGAGTCCAGCAGTTTGGTTTGCCCCACCTTTATACAATAAAGCAGTAACAGGTTTGGCATCTGAAACCCACAGATTTCTTATCACAGTATAAATGAGTTGAGGCTGAAGGGGACTCAGCTGAGAGTTCCCATCTGCACTTTGAAAACTTCCCCTAAAGCACAGAGCTCATGTTAATCTGGATGGTATCATATATGCACTTAGGGAAAATTAAACTGTAGTAGGAATCCTATTCCTGAAAAGCTCCTTCGCTTCTTAGTCCATGATTTTCTGCATTTCAATTTAGATGTTGGGAAGAACAGCAGAAGAGATCGTGTGTTCTCCAGCTGATTTTTTAAATTGATATTTCCTCAGATTGTGTCAGTAAGGGAATATGTTTACCTTTCTTTTATAATGTACCTACCAAATAATTCAAAGCTTTAATGCCACTCAGTAGGTCAATGGATTGCTGAATCTGTAGAATAGGATGTAACTTGTATTTTTTTACTTCCTTTGCTTTTCCAGAAAGCTAAACTGGGAAGATGCTAGCTATCTCCAGTACCATTTAACTTCAGCAGGAATTAAAGCTATTTAGTATTTTGGAAGACATTGCTTTTCTGCTTTCATTGTATACCATGTGTTGACATGCAAATTTTCTGTGACTACCTAATTTGCTGTGTTATTGATGATTAAAAGGTTTTGGATAGATTTTCTTGGGCTCACCAATATTTGAATTGTTGGTTTAGATCCCTAGTTTATTCAAACTGCTGTAGTGTGTTTGTAGCTGCTGAAGCTGTGCTAAACTGAGAATCAGGTCTCCTTCAATTATCTTACCTGCTTTTTCAAGAGTAATGAATAATTAATAGGCTAAAAAAAGTGTGTTCACAATGTTTTACAATGTAAATTGTGATAACTAAAAAATATATTGACATTAAATTTTATTAATCCGGAATGTTTTTTCCCCATTTATGGGAAGTATTCAGCGCTTTTCTTTAGTTCTTTTATATGTTTATGATCAGCAATGTATCTTATAGAATTGTGTTTTTTTTTCTGATGTGGAAATTAATTTTTCTTTCCTTAGATTTAAAAACTAATTAAGCAACAGTATATTTCTTGCGTAGTAGAAAGAAACATACTAGAGGTAAAATACACTTAAGTAGAGTTAAGCATTTAATTAGATGAAGATGCTAAATTGTCTTTGATTAAAGAAAGTTAATTGAAAAATGTTGTACAATGTAATTTATTTCAGTTCACAAGGGTAAAAAAATCTTTAGTATGCTAGGAATAATTTATGTGTTTTTAACAGTGTGTCTAAAAATATTTTTTCTTAGGTTAGTTTTTGATCCAACTTTCAAGTAACAGTTCAGAAATACAATGACTTTATTACAATTGAAAGTATTAATAAATGGACTATATCTGCATAGCCTATTAAAAAGCCTCATAAATTAGTATGGCAGCTGCATTATGCAGCAATCAGCAGGTTTAAAATAAGCATTGTTATGAGGACTCTTGTCAGTATTTTCAGTAGGAGGAGTGTAGGTGTTTTCCAGTGAAAATTGTTTCAATCAGAAAATATTAATTCTTTCAAGTAGAAATATTCTGCAAAAGACATTGCTTTCAACAGCACCCTGGAGCCAGAGCCAAGGCTGCCAGGATAACCTTGCCTGGAGACCTCACCTGCTAGTGGAGGTCCACCTTCAGCCTGGGTGATTCATTGGAGTGACCAAAGAATTTGGAAAGCTGTTTTGAGAACACTGTTCCAGTGTTGCTGGAAAAGAACATGTAACTCATTTTTGGAGCTTCTGGTTTCCCAGGTGGATAAAGGAGCCCTTAGTGAGGAAAACCCTGCACTGCCCCCAGCTCCCTGACCACTCCTTCATGTGAGCCTGCTGCTCCTTCCTGCTCTGCAGTTGGAGTGAGCCGCTGTAGGACTGGAACTTGAATGAACCAGCTGGCTCATTTTTCTGAAATGCAGGTGTTTGCTATGCCTAGTGGTGTCTGTGAAGATGTTCTACTGTCAGACTGTGCCTTGTGGAAATTTCATTTATGGAAGTACATTTTGCTTTATGAAATGCTACTTTCAAAATGAAAGAAAATACACCCAAAATCATATTAAAATACTTGTGGCTTTTGGGGATCATATTAAAATTGGAATTGGCACATAAACTTTAAATCACCTAACCTTAGTTTTTAATATGAGCTTATGAATTATCCTCAACATATGCACTGACCTTTATAATAAAGGAAAATTCCTGCTGTAGATTATAGTACCCATGATCCTACAAGCTGAACTGCTGATTTAAGATTTCCTATTTCCCATTATATACTAAATGCAGTTTAATGGTGTTTTGAACATATTTAATATTTAACTTTTTTTTCAGTGATAAAAATAAAAGAAGAACAAAAACAGTAAAGAAAACATTGGAACCTAAGTGGAATCAGACATTTATTTATTCTCCAGTTCATCGGAGAGAGTTTAGAGAACGAATGTTAGAAATCACTCTCTGGGACCAAGCACGAGTTCGAGAGGAAGAAAGTGAATTTTTAGGAGAGGTATACAAGTACTGGTAGTTGCTATAGAAATACAGTTGCTCACATATTTATGTATAGATACAGTATTTTTGAAAAAAATTACTTATCGTGGAAAGCAAAGCTGATTTTAATAGTTTTATTTTTTCATTCACTTAGTAGTAACTAGCAATCTTGCAGATATCACATAATCCTAATATGAGATTTTTTCTATGTGTTTTTCTGTTTTAGTAACAGCATGAATGTGGTTTCTCAATTTCTAATTGTTCATTAAAATCCATATTATCCATAGTCATATTTTACTAGTACTTGCTCATTAACTCATTTGAATGCTGTAAAGGCTCTCATAAGGTAATAAGAGTTTTGTGAAAGTTTTTTTTGTATATTTAGCATTCTAAAAGGCACAGGACATTCTTTCATATTAAAGTAAGGTTTTTATATAACTTCAGACAAAGTCCTTATCAATAAGAGAATAATAGAATAAAATTTATATCTATTTTAAAATCTGTCACACAATGCTTTCCTACTTTTAACCACTCTTTCTTTTTTAGATTCTTATTGAGTTAGAGACAGCATTACTAGATGATGAACCTCACTGGTACAAACTTCAAACACATGATGTCTCTTCATTGCCACTTCCCCATCCCTCACCATATTTGCCACGCAGACAACTCCACGGCGAGAGTCCCACACGGAGGTTACAAAGTAGGTTATTAGTTTTATCCACTGTGTATAGTTCATTTGAATTAATCAGTAGTAAAATCTATTAAATTCTTGCAAATGGAAAGCTGACCAAATTTTTGTGTTGATTTGTAGCTGTTATGAATTATATAATTTGTGGTTACTGATGAGAGTTTGACATGCTACAAAGGGTATCAACCACTGTGCATTGCACCATTTTTTTCTTATGCGACAACTCAGTTCAGATCCTCCGCTCGAGTAAATTATCTTGGTTTTTGCAATGTGCCCTTTTTATCATGAAGCTCTTTCTTTTGTATTATGTTCACAATTTCATTGTTTAAGCAAAAGTGGATTTGCAAGACCTCTCTTTTTAGCTCATACTTCTTAAAGTAACCTGTATATAACATCATATGTAGATAAATTAATGCCATGGCCTGTTGCCTTGCTTTGATACTATTTTATGTGCTTAGGTTCACAAATGAAATTTCTCTAAAAATTCTACTTTGTAGAGTTTATTATACTCGATCCATAGTAGTTATCAGTAGGTGTTTTGGAAATAGAGGATATAAAATATGGCATTAAAAATAGATACATAAGAATAAGACACTAAAGGGGAAAAATCTGGTTCTTCAATATTTCATGGTTTCTCCAGCTTAAGTGTTCAATACTGTCAGTGATTTAAAGCTCTTCTTCACTGAGTAAATTTTAAAAAATACCAGTTGGCAGTCATACTAAAAAACTCCAACAAATCAGATGAAACAACTAAATTAATAAAACCCCCAAAACCCAAGAGACACAACTACCACAAAAACCCAACAAAACAAAACCCCAAAACAAGCAAAAAACGCCCCCAACAACACAAAGGAACTTCAACAACTGAAATCCAATTTCTAATATTAACTTGAAGTTTCTTTGAGCCAATTGTATGAGTGTGTGTGCATGTTTCATATAAACTCACAGAAACTCAGGTGTGAAGTCATGAAAACAAGCTTGGATATTTCATATGTTCTATGTAGAGTCTTTATTAGATAACCCATGGTACACGAGTATTTCAAGCAGTTTGTTTTGCTTGTGTGCATTTGATGGTGAGAAGGATTAAAATGCTCCATATCATAATATTCTGAGATAGACACACTATACACTGCATAGCCTTGAAGTTCTAAGATTATACTTGTTAACAAAAGGAGGAAAGAAGTGATAGTTAAAAGGTAATGAGTCCTATTGCAATTCAATCCTCTTCAGTCTACTCATATGCCATGACTGTTATTTAACTAAAGTTTTTAAAATATACTTCTTATATGGTTGATCCCATATTTTAACACGTTTTAAAAAGTTCAGTTTCCATCTACAACTATTTTTGCAGACTGGTTGGACTCTGTATGTGAAGTTAGTGAAATTCTGGTTTTCAGGAAATATTCCAACGAACCCTGCAAACAAACCCTGCAAAAGTCCTACAAACAAACCCTGTTTGTCTACCAGAATTTCTGCCTGTGCAGTAAATAACTGCCATTAAGAATGGATTTATGTTTTATTTTTTTAACATATTTAGTAATGTTTGAGTAAAGATCTGTTGGATGATACTGACTCAAAATTTGAAAGACATTCAGGTTTTTTAATCTAGTAATACTACTATGTACTAATAAGTAATAAAAATAGCTAATAAATAGTAATACTAATAATGTGCTCAACTGAACAATTTTACATACTTTTCTGTAAATATAGAGGAAAGAACTTATCAAAACTTCTGGTTTGGTGAAATACTAAGATCTGGTATAGAAGTCCTGCTTTTCAATGAAGAGGGTTTAACCTGGCAGTTCCCAGAGCACTTGCTTTTCAGCTTCAGGTTCTAAAAACTTCAATCAAATAAGCAATTTCAGATGTTCACTATTATTGCTGGAGAATTCACATGTTCCTACACTAAATTATCCTATTTCCTTTTGTATGGGGACAGGAAACCGATAAGGAAGGATTTTCTTTAGTGGCCTGGGAGTCTATTCATGTCTTGATTCCTTGTGTATCATAAATAATTTTCAGTTTAAACAGATAGCTTTAAATGTATATGCAGAACATGGTATCCTGGAGTTATAATCCTTGCTTTCTGGGGTCTGAAAAGGTATACAATTGGAAATTTAGCATCTGATCAGAGTTCAGCTATGGCAGCAGAATCCATTTAGCAGCGGGAAAATATAATTTTTCTTTTATTGCTGTCACACCTCTGAAATGGAAATAAAAGTGCTTCTTGGTGTCCAAACAGGCCATGCAATATCCTGCTGAGAGATCCAGTACTCAATTGCACAAGGCTGTAAACAATGCAGTGTGAGTTGGCCAAGCCTGAAACAGGCATTGTACCAGATGGCCTCCAAAAATGCTCTTCCCAATCTAAATGTCATCACCAAGGGACCGGTGAAGGGGCAGACAGCACCTCTTAAAAGTCTTTGCCTTCACAAAGTAAAATATTTATTCTGTATTAATACTGCATAGAAGTCTAGGGTTTTTACTTTTTTTTGAGGTGTCAAAAGAGTATGAAGTGGAACTTAATGTATTAGTTTCTTGTGTCTGAAGATGTTTTTGTATCTTTCAATAACATTCTTGTATATGATGAAACAGAAGATGTTATCCAGCAGCACATTATGACAACGTGAAAAAAAATCTCTACGACAAGGCATGTCTAGCATGTTTGTCAATGTTTTACAAAGCACTTCTTAGAACATGTACTGGGCTGTTATTAAGCAGGCTGATTCTAATTTTTGCTGCAAAATCTGAGCAGTTCAGTCCTCCTTCCTTTTGTTCTTTTCTGCAATGCCTCTATAAAATTAGTGAGTACAGCATGAAAGACTTTATCGAATACGCCCAAAAATTGTTAGTGTGAGAAATGACAGGAGAGATATTTTGAATTACAAGGTTGTTTTTTGTTTGTATAAATGCACACTGCGCATCTAAGCTTCTTCATCTTTATGATTGCTGAGTAGTGATAAACACATATATTTGAAGACAATATTTAAACGTTGCTCTATAAAGGTAGCTTAAAAGAACCACCTACACTTACCACTTCTATTCTCTTTTTAATATCACTGGATTGCAGTGTTCCTGAAGAAGAGCAGACTGTCAGCCCTGAAGAGTGAAGTTGTATTTACAGATTGCCAGTAGCAAAGTGCAAGCTTCCCACAGAGCCCCATATGCTGGTTTTTTTAGGAACCAGCTTTCAGAGACAGTAGCTTAGTTGCTACATATATTTATCTCTCAATATCTTTGAGTGGGCATTGTGTTGTGGTACAGACTGATCTAAGTCAGCTGTCCACCTTCTCTTTCCCAGTCCTCTGATCCATACATTCCATTAACTTCCTAATGATAAAGAATAATTCCCATACTTTCTTCTTTGTGTTTTTGACAGATATCTACTTAGAAACTGGAACTAATATAGAACATAGGATTATGACTTACTAGCTCTTTCAGCTAATTATATTTCAGAATTTCATAACCTGATCCAATGAGTGTATTTTAAGCTTTTTCTTAAGTGAAATGTGGGGTAATGAATATTTTCATTATTTTACTTATTGTGCTCAACTTTCAAAGTGAATTTTTAAAATTACCTCATTTTCTCTAACATTTACAATAAAATCAGCCATACACCCAGAATTCCAGACAACATTAACTAGAATTACAGCCAAATTGAAATTCTTTTTATATTGCGTCTGAAAAAGATTGTAATCAGAAAATTTAAAGTAATTTTAGAGACTATTTAAGAATTCCCGTTGTTGGTAGGTTATTTTCCCATCTCATATTAACTAAGAATATTATTGGAGAATCCATGCAAAATTCAATGTGCTTTGGGTGCTGTGTTCATGGTTGTTAGGATCACTGGTGTGGAGGTTATTGTTAGTATTTCTATTTGTTGAAAAATGGTCCAGAAATCAAGCAAGGTTTATACAAAGCAAAGTTTATACCATGGGATTGTGTATCTAAAATTAATTCCTCTCCATGAGCCCAGAATATAGACATAGAAATCAAATTGGATATGACACATTCTTATTCCATCTTTTACAGTTATACCCATGTAATGTGAGCATTTGTGCAGTGTGAGCCAATATCGTTGAATTGAGAAAGAATTTGGGGTTATTTTTTATTTTGGAGAACAACAATTTTTTTTAGTTTTGTATTGATGCTGAATTTGTTTTAGAAGCAGATTTTACTTTACTCCAAGTGTTTTAAGACTTTCCCAAATACTTAGGACTGAAAAGTGACACTAGTTTTCTAAGTCAAATTCTGCAGCTTTAAAACTAAGCTGACCCAGTTATTGATCTGCAGCCCATAGAGAGTGCAGTGTACAGTGTAGGGAACAGCTAAATGTGGAAATGAATTGAAATGTGAATATTAAACCCAGACATTTTCAGTTCTCTTGTTGCAGCATAGGCCTGTACAGCAGCAGGTCTGCACAGTTTTTGGATACCATGAGAATTCAAAATGTGGTTTGAAAAATAAAAAAAATTATATTTTGAGCATCCTCAGTAAGGGAAAAGTAATAGATCTACAGGAGATAAACTCTGCTGAGAGCAAAATCTCAAAGATTTTAGAAACTACAGTGTTTTAAAATCAACATGTAGAAGTCCAAAATTTTTTTTTTTCAAGATCTGAAAACCAGAAAAAATAAATGAAAATAAAAAATAAATGTAAATAAAGATACTTTGGAGTAGTTTTCTTGTAAAGGGAATTTTACTTTCATTACTTTTAGAATGAAATTCATCAATGACTCCATTCATTGAATTTCATGATTCTCCAGGCCCATAAAAAATCTGGAGAGAGAGAAAATACAATAATGAGAATTTAAAATCTGGGGACAAAATTTGACTATAGCTGTGTTCTAAAAAAATCTGCATATGGTCTGCAAAAAACTATATATAGCTTTTTTTTCAAATTTTGTTCATTTTTTTGGATGGGAATAAAGAAAATCTATAATGTGTAAACAAAGTGTTTTGAGTAGGATGAAAAGTTTTGTCATCTTTTCAGCTTTGTACATTTTTCCATCAGACTTGATTTTCTGCTTCAATGCTGAGACCTTAACATTATAGCAATTATTAAATCTGCCTAGGAAAAATCAAACTGATAGACAATTAAAAAAATAAAGAATCCCATTACTTATTAATTTTTGAAAAACATTTTTAGATGGACTTGTCATTTCTGGGTGCTGACGATTTTTATTTTTTCAAGTTCTGTGGCTCTACCATCAGATCAAGGTGGAATGTCATAACTGTTAATTTAATCCCTCTCTTCCATTATTCAAATGGCAAAGCTGTCAAGTCTGTATTGTAGAACATCAGGATATACATTTCATAGTACCAAAATCATTAAAGTTTAACAATAATTAATTACAAATGTATCTGAATCTTTAATCTGTGAAATATAAGCCCCTGTGAAATGATGGCCAATCTTCTTCCACTGAAAATTATTCACTTCCTTGGAGCTCTGTAGAGGCTCATTTTACTGCAGAATCAGGATCTTGCTGTCTCGCAGTTTCCTGGTAGTTTGTTGTGAGTTTGGTAACAATTTTCAATGAATGTCACTGAACCTTACTTGAGGAAATTTTAATGATGCTGTTCACAGGTAAGTAAGTGAATTGTACTTAATGGAAACATGCGTCAGTGACTTTTATTCCAAATTATAATATGGAGCATTTTATGGTCAATGGCACAGGCCATGATTAACTTATTATATAAATTTTACCCTAAAGAGAAAAAACAGCAATTAATTTTCTCTTTCATGCTTTTTCCTTAGTTTTTCTCTTTCTTTTAATGGAGCACAGGCCTTGGGCATGTTATCTTTGTTTGCATGCATTGATATTTTGTTCACAGAATATGGATATATATACCAGTATTATATTTAGTGTACATCTATTATTTATTATATTTTATTGTACATCTATGGTTTATTAAATACTTTAAATAAAAGGTATTTAACATGATACAGGGATGTCTAAAAAGGCCTTAAACGATCAAAATATTTTTCTTTTTCTAATAAAAGAAACTCATTTAGGATATTAATTTACTAAATTATAATTAAACTACAAAAATACTTAAAAACCTGTTTTGAAGCAGTTTAAGAGAATTACTTTATTTCTCTGGTTATTTGATAAAATCATATTATTAAACTATTCTGTTGTGTAATGAAGTTTTCAGATGGTTTTAATACTAAAGGACTTCCTTTCTGTGCTGTGACTATACAGAAACAAACATTGCTTTCTTAGTCCTTGATCCCATTAAAATCTCACTAATTTTATATTCTTGTGCTCTTCAAGAAGCTCTACGTTTTTAAAGATCTATCCAGCAGTTAAATTCAGAAAGCCCATCATTTTTAACTATATGAATAATTTCTAGCCTGTGTTAATCGATTTTTTCTGTGGGCATCTGGCACGCTTCCACCTTCGGTGTTCAGGTAACACCTGATGCTGTCAGGGTCAACTAGGCAAAGTTTCTAAACAGCAGTTTTCATAATATTGTAGCCAAATGATTGACATTTTTTAATGAATTTCATAGCCAGAAGAGATTAGTATTAAGGAATACAAATATTAGAGAAGTTACATGATAAATCACAGCTGAAAGGTTTTAATTGATGCTGAAAAAAACCCAATCATTCACTTTGAAATTATATTGCCTAATGGATCTGGGACATAAAAATGTATTATATTTATCAAGAAACCAAAGGTAAAAATATAGAGTTAGAAATTGTAAGTAGGAGATGATTTAATAATATGATCTACATATTAAAATAGTTAGTACCGGGACAACAGAAAAAGGGTGACTTGCCAGAAGGCACTTAGTCATCCAGTGAATCCATTAACAGCACCATTTGGCAAGAAATTGCAATTTTCTCTAACACTGTCATATCATATCGTCTGAGGTGCATTATTTACTTACAGACTGTCACTCTTTTCTGTTTAATACATTGTCTCTGAGCTTTTCAACTACAAGGAATAAAAATATTCAGAAAATCTTGCTAATTACAAGATATTATTGATGTTATTCTGGCTTCCTGACTTTTATGTATTATGATATCTTATGGAAGTCATATTTTCAAAATCTCAAAATGCAATTAACATTTCATGTTTCCAGAATTGTCCAGATATTCACATACGATTATTACATTCAGTTTAGAAAAATTGGTATGATTGTAGGGAAAGCTAAATAACATAAACCAGTCAGACTTAAGGAATGAAAACAATAAATCAGGTATTGCAAGTATTTAATTGTTGAGCTCATGTCAGGATTCTAATTCACTGGTAACAACGCTATGTAATTATGGTTCTCATGTGTGTACATCTTTACCAAATCAAGACCTAGCAGGAGGGAGAAGATTGACTGGCACATCACTTCAGAGTCTGTTAAATTTAAAGCAGGATTCCAAACTACATCTTGGGAAAATTCTGCTGGTGCTGCAGTGCCTACAGAAGCGTGCAATATTTTTAAGGGTAGCAGCTCATATTGTATGCTTAGCTGAATATACATTTTGCCCTTATAGTAAAAGTATCCAATTGTATTTCAGAATTGGAAATGTCTGAAAATGCTCTACTAGATCTCTGTGGCTGTTGTGTATAACCGGTAATCCAGAAGTGATTGGCATTTTTATGGTTTAATTTCTCTTAGCTGCTTGAGTTTTATTATTTTGAAGGAGTGTAGCCTACAGTATCAAATTCTTTCATCTCTGGCAGCAATTATAAAAAAGTTTAAGGTTCTAATCATCCCTGTTACATGTGTTGATTCATGTATTTTCTTCTGACACTGCTTCATTTCAATATTTGTTTTCCAGATAAAGGCTTATATTCATATAATTCAGGTAAATTTTCAGCATGCCAGAAGTGCTTATTGCTTCCATATACGTGCAAAATTTAATTTGGTATTTTTTTGGTGTGCTTTTGCTACCTATTGTGCAGATACTAAAATGCATAAAAGTTCTTTGGCTTTTCTTGTCTGCTTTTCAGTAATAGGTCTTTTGTTGGCTTTCTTTCTCTATTCTTAACGTCTCAGTATTGATATTGGAGCAATATTGTAACACTATACTTGCTTTGCTTGCCTTTATTTTAGGTAGAGCTATAGTAGGAAAACTGTAGTGAGCTTTATTAACTACACTAGGAAAATGCTATTTTGCTTAAACTGGATTAAAAGGAATGCTATTATATTACAGCTGATTGAGAACTAGTGTAAGTATTTTTAGAATACAGACATGGGGTAAGTGAAGTACTGGCAAAATCAATATTTACACTGGTAGACATTTTTACAGTTTCTTGTTGATATAAAACCCCCATTACAAATCCAGCTCTGAGGAATTTGCCTTAATTAAATATAAGTAAATTAATAACATACAGTTTTTACCAACTAAAATTTTGTAGTGCATTTCATTTGGGACTTTTTGCAGTTTTTCATATTAATTATTGGAATCTCTTTGAGAATTGGTTCAACTAATTATCTTTTAGTTATGTTCAAAAAATGAAACTCACATTGTTATGAAAAGAGATTCATACCATGGTGGAGAGAAACAAAATTTCCTTAGAGCAGAACTTTCTTGAGAACAGTACTAATAAAATCCATTTTCCATTACATCTAATGTCAGTCTCCCATATTTCTTCTACTCCTTTCTCTCCTGAAATAATCCCATGTTCTTCTCATGTTTTATGATATCTATGCTTGGGGAGAGGCCAAGTTTGGTGTGGCATCTGTGGGCTTGCACACCTGTGGATTAGACTCAAATTTTAGCTGGATAAAGCTTCTTTTTTATTAAGAAATTCCAATTTGTATCTCTCTCTTCTATCCAGAAGTTGCATTTCTCCTTTATCTTTCTCATCTCTCCTATTCTAACCATTTTCAAAGATCTGTAGGTAGTTAATATAATTTGATGCTTATGCTCTGTCAGTGTAGGTGAAATTGGTCGAAAGCCTCTGAACCTCACTATTACGTGCAGGATGTTAAAATGACAGATTGACATGGAGGCAGCAGGACTGCATGCAGAATTAGCTCACACTGAGAACCCTCAGGCACAGGCTGGATGAATATCAGAGAGCAAATTCTTAAAGCAGTGGTTATGACACTCTTTTGGGGTTGCTTATATGTTGGCTTTGAACATAGAAGAAATATGGGCAATGCTAAGTGACTTTAAGTGGTTGTGAAGGCCTTCTGTGAGCTCCAGGGAAGGAACTGCAAGCATGCTTCACTGCCCTTTGTTGCCCCAAGGAGTCCACAAAACCTTGTAAAAGCCTCCTGCATTGTAAGGGACAGGATCGAGAGCGTAATCTGCTGTCTTTTTCCTTTTTTCTTTTTCTTTCTCCACAAGAAAAGCACAGCATTCCTGAGACACAAATTTGGCACTTTCTTCTTTATTTAGGCTGACTCACATTAATTTTATTTCTCATTCTATCCCTTGTCCTAGTTCATTTTGATAACTATGTTGGTTGGTCAGATGTACTTTTAGTACATCTTGAGAGCTTTGAACCTGCTGTATTATTCTGCTCTTGAGGTCTATCAGAAATGTCTGTGGGGAATATATGAAACACAGAAGGCATTTATATTATTTCCTCTGTATATTAATAAGAGAGTGAAGAAAAGTTGTGTGCCAACTTCAGTGTCATGTGGAAGGCAGAAAGTTTTTGGAACCCTCCATAGATTTTGGTTGCTTTGTAAGAAAATATTTATATTTGCATATCTTTTCATTCACCTGGGAGAGTTCCAATTATTTAGAATGTTGTTATGGAGGGAAATGTGATTCTGGTGAAAATAGAATAGAATATTCCAGTTGGCAGGGACCAGCCGCAATCATCTAGTCCAAGAGCCCAACCATTCAGTCCTGACCAAAAGCTAAAGCATGTTATTAAATACATTGTCCACATTATTTTTAAACATTGACAGGCTTCAGAAAACCAAAGAATGATTTGTGAACATTTTTTCAATTGCTCCCATATTATTTTTATTTAGAAGTTGTTAAAGTTTTCGATGGCCACCAACACTGCATCCCATGGAAAGTTTACAAAAAAACCTGTTTCATTCATGAAATTGAATGAAACACCGAATCTTTTTCTTTACGTTATTTCATTCCCGAAGATGAAAAATGGAAATGTTTTTATACTAAGAAACTACTGTATTATAAATTCCTTTTCCACATAATAGAAAGTAAAAGTGCAAATAATAGAAAAATTAAATAGAAGGTAATTGCTAAACGGAAATTGAAAATAATGGTCCTAATGGTTTTTATGTGGTGGGGTTTTTCACCAGCCCTGCAATGGAAGCTACAATGCAGATGCTGTGAACTTCCAGTTCTGCTGTGCATGTGTTCTCACAGAGCTGTCCTGCTGGGAGAGGTGCTGGCCTGAGCAGCATTGCAGGGGAGGAGTGGGGAGCTGTGGAAGGGCAGGAGGATGCTGAGCTTTGACAAGTTCTAAAAGGGAGGTTTTCCACTGTCCCCAGTGTAAACTCTCCTGTAAACTCTCCTCTGAGAAGTTTTATTGATAATTTAAGGCTGTTAAATGCAAACTTGCTAAATGAAATAAAAATATATATTTTGATTTCACTGGGGCTGAGGTTATGCTGAACTAAGGCATTTTTGAGGGTTACAGTAGGATGGGGTCTATTTTGCCTTCAGTCCAAAACTGTAATAATTGTTAATCTGGGTGGAAGGGATTTGAAAGTCTGTATTTACCATCTATTACTACCCAGTTATCAGACAAAAGGGGAATACCTCCAATAAAGTTTTATAAATAAACTACATACTAGTGGCATCAAAGAAAAAGTTAACTACAGGCAAAACATTGGCACCAATGCATTCATTTAAGGTATACAGTATCCTGGAATATAAAATTTTTATTGAATTCTGAATTTATGTAAGAATAGATTTAAACTCTTATTTTAGGGCCATATTTTATAATGTATATGTCAAAGAGTTTAAGATATTAACTAAATATTACATAACCAGTTAATTCACAATATTAATTTGCAATGATTTGTGAGAGGCTTCAATGTCACATTTCCCAGATAAAATATGAATTGCTCTTTCTCTTTTTTGTAATCAGTGGTGCAAATTACTTAATGAAGTAGTACTTTGAGAAGACATGGCTAAGGTGGGACACATGCCTAAATCTTCACATTTACATTGTCAATAGGTTAAAAAGAAAATTACCATCTAAAATTAATATACAGCAGATGAAATTACTCTTGCAACAATTCTGAGAAATATTAAACTAATCTGCCAGCAATTATACTGACATTTCAAATACTTGGTTCAATAAAAGATTTTGACCTTTGCATTTTCTAGTTTGTTCCGTATCTAAAGTTAATGGGAGATATTTTATATATGTATAATCTGGTTCCTTTGCAGAAGTTATATATTCCAGGCAGCAGTTCTGGATGCTACACATTTAATTTTTCAGGCATTGTTTTCCTTCCTCCATCCTTCCTGAAAACATTGATTGCCAAAGATAAAACCAAGTAATTAATTCTCCTTAGAATTTCCTCTGATTTCTTTACTATCATTTAAATTTACATTTGTAAGGAAATGAAAAATATTACTTTAACATGATTTTTTTTTCAGTTGGTTTAAGTCTGTTAGTAGTCAGAGCTGGCTTGTAGCTGCTTGAGGAGATAGAATAGATGATCTGAGGTGAACAAGCTTCATATCTCATCTTGCAGATCAAGCTTTCATATTTAAGGATGTCAGGTGTTACAAGAGACTCTCCTCTTTGCAGTGGCAAAGACAGTTTGAGAAATCACTGAAATCTGATTCTTCCCTTGCTTTTATTCTTTTTCTTCTCCCATCCTTTGGGCAGGTGTCAATCCTGGCCCGTTCACTTTCTCTTGCCCTGGCTCTTCCCTGAAGCTCAGATCTCTTAGATCCTGGAAGATGATGTGGAGCTGAGGTATTAGGAGATTCTGGAACAGGCAGATGTGGCTTGAAGAGAGAGAGAGAGAGGGAGAGAGAGAGAGAGAGAACCTTGTTTTTTATACCTGTGGTCTGTTGAAGCTTCTTAATCTCTCTTTTCTGCCAGATGTATCCTGTGACTACAACAATATATAATTTTAGCTACACAGCTGGGAAGTCTAGAGCCCACTCTGACAACAGCTGACTATTTTCATCCTCAAAGATGCAAATATCTCCTCCTGAATACAGAATATAATATTCTAAAAATATGTTAAAGCAGATGTACTTAGCTGTAAATATAAACATAAATAAAAAGCAACCTCAGTTGTAATTAATTAGATTCATTCATAAGAATGAATTAGTTGATGAGTAAATGACATCTATTCAAATCATAGTTGATTCAGCCTTTTTACATCTTTAGTGATGAAAACGTTTCCAAGCATCCATGTGATGAGCATCAGCAAACTCAATTGCCCTCATCTTCCCATTCCACAATCCTCTCTCTGTTAGGATCTGGGTAACATTATTGGCATCTCTGCACAGCAGCCACAGACCCACTGCCAGATCAGTGTCAGGCTCACCAAAAGACAAAGTCTCACTGCTTCGCACTCTCTTTGGGGGCTTTTGCCTTTCAGGTCCCAGCCAAACCCCACCCAGCTCGTATTGCTCTCCTGCCTGGTGCTTGGTCACAAATATTGTCCTCATTTAATGACCTGGATTTGAATCAGTGGCTAAGAAGAATAGAGACTAATCCTTCTTGCTTGTGTTTCACTACACCAGTAGAAGGCTCTCCTGAAAAAGGCAACAGGGACAGCATCACAGGTGGAATGGATGCTTTCTTTGGGGGAAAAGTGAGACTGGGCCTTTGCAATACTGTAATTAAGAAAATAATCAGAGGAGGTACAAACCTTTTCCTTCCTTTCTGCCCTCATTTTCTAGGTTTTCTTGAGTGCTAATTGTCATCACTTTCTTGTAATTTTTTGTTTTAGAGAGAGACTTGTTATTTCTTGAATTCAAAGATACCTGTCCCTTACCCATTGTAGCATGGCTATTTCTAAAATTTTATAATAAATTGAGCTACCACATGAAAATTGCAGGAGTTTCTCTGAACTAATTTTAATTTCCTATTTGTGAGGAAAGTATCAACCTTTAGTGTAATTAAATAAGCACAATTAAAATTACTTTATTGAAATGGCATAATTTATTGGCAAGCTATATTATTTTCTAAGAATTAGCACATATCACACTTAACACCATTGTTTAGTGTTAAATTAAACACTTAAATTTCTCAGTTAAATTTCACACTTAAATTTCTCAGTTAAAAACTGAGAAATTTTTATCCTCAAGAAATAGTCTGCAGTCTCAATTATAAATTCATACACCCACAGCTTAATTTCTGCAGTAGCTTCTGTCTTCTCATAAAAGACACAGAAGAAATAGAAAATCTACAAACGAATACAGCAGGAACAATCAGAAATATGGAATGGTTTGCTTATGTAAAGGAACCAAAGAATGATATTTCAGCTCAAAACACTGCAAACCAAAGAGATAACGATAGAAGAACACAGAATGCTGATTCGTGTTTCTCAGAATACAAAAGCTTGGAGGGCATTGTCTGAAAATAACCTAATAGAAATAAAATATAGGGAAGTTTATTTCACACAATGCATACTCAAACTGCAGAATTTACTGACATAGAATATTACAGAGGCCAAGAGAATACTGTGACTAAAAATGAAATTATATGGATTTGTGGAGAATTAGTTGATTACTTATTGTAAACAGGATGGCTTAGAAGCCTCAGATCTTGTAAGCACACTCTGCTAGAGAGGGACCTTCCACTATCCTGTAGTGGGCAGGTAAACAAATATTCAACAGTCTAAAAAATTACAGCAGTTCTTATAATTCAAATAATTTCTAAAGTTTCTTTAAATTGAAAACTCTTTATTTTTGTCAAAAATCACTTTGTCCATGTTCTCATAGTTTTCTGTTGGGAAAGGAGGATTAGACTTCTGTGCCAGTCACCCAGATAGAGCATTAAGACTTTGTCTTGGCCTTCTTCAGGTTTACCCCAATTTTTTACTGATATTTTTGTGTCTACATTTTTCAGAAAAATTGTCCTGAGGCAGGAAAAAAATCTTGCACGTGATTGGAGGTGTGGTGACAATTAAAGTTTCTGCCTTAGAATTAGCCCTTTCTAGGTGGCCAGAAACTAAAAACAGATACACCATCTCGTTGAAGAACAGGGATTTTTTCACATTTAAAAGAAGTAAATTAATAATTATCAGTCACATGCCAGCATTTAACCCTGATAGCAACAATCAAATGCCATTTAAAAGATGCCACAGAAGACCAAAGTAAATTTAGGCTGAACAAAACCTGACATATTTACTTGTCCTGTGTGACCTACATTCAGGCTCTAATTATGGAAGTGGAATCTGCTTTTGCCAACTCAGCTGTAGCTATTTTGGCAGGTATAGATTTAATAGTTTGATTGTGTTCCATGACACGCTGTATGTGTGAAGCTGCAGCTGCCTTTTCTCCTGATAATCCTTATTAAGAACTCAAAGAAAGTAGTACATGCATTTAATATTATTATTATTAATGATCTTTCTGTTATTCAGAGACTTTGGGGAGGGATGGTGCCTTGTATATGAAAACTTGGAAGATGAACAATGTGATGCCAGTTTCTGTACAGAATGAATGCAAATATCTGTGTATATGGAATGAATATAAAGTATGTAAAAATAGTTCATAAAAGCAATGTTGTGGAGATGTATTTCAACATTTCATTTTATATTACTTTAAAGATTTAGCTGAAATAATTGGTGCAGTCATATATGTGCATATATGTGCAATAATTATAACATGAATAATTACCTTTATATGCTGATATTAATGCTTCATGGTCTTGTATGAAATCCATACATTAATTTAAGTATTATTGACAGAGGGTAGTTTACAGGAAGAAAAATGATATGTCTTTTCTTTTTCCAGGATCCAAAAGAATCAGTGACAGTGAAGTCTCTGATTATGACTGTGATGATGGAATTGGTGTTGTTTCAGGTACTAACGTTTAAATTTACTTGTCTGTGTTCAGTAGAAACGTTTCTTGTTTATAATTTATTATGAATTTTGCAATGTTTTTCTGATGAAAAATAATCTAAGAGACACAAAATAAATATTATGCATAATGCATATCTAATCTCAAAAATTACTAATGGGGGAAAAAAAATCAGTGTGTGAATGTCCTTATTGCTTTTATAAAATCATTCAAATAGCATAAAGGTAGTGCTTTTAGTAAACATGAAGAAATGTTAATTTAATTATTTTTGACAGACATTCGTGGTTGATATATCCTATAAAATTTCATGATGGAATAATAACACTGCCAAAGGTCTGAAACACGAATGTTTAAGGCAGGACAGGAGATAGCAGATAATCTATTTCACTAAGTATTTTTATTGAGCCTATTTGAGAAAAAAGTTATGTCCTCCTCTAAGAGAAAAGATATTACTAGATAAAAAATAATCATAGCTGGAAACAATAAAATCATAACCATATGCTTTTGATGACTACAACAGAGAATATATTTAAGATTATAGAATCATGGACATTTTTAGGTTGAATCAAGTCCAACTGCTAGAACTGCAGAGTCCACTACTAAACCTTGTCCCCGAGTCCCACAGCCACATGTCCTTTAAATACCTGCAGGAATAGTGACTCTACTCCTGGGCAGCATGTTCCATTCCTTGACAGCTCTTTCAGGAAGATATTTTTCCCAGTATCCAATGCAAAGGAGGCAGCCGTGCCACCTTTAACCAGAGCTGAGGGCTTCTGGTATCAGCACAGAGTGGGGTACACGTCTCAGTGTATATTCTGTCACCCTGCTGCTGTTCTGAGATTTTTATCACACTGAGTTTTCTGTGCTAGACAGTTTCTGGTTCTCTTGGGAGAGGTCCAGCTCAAGGGTTAGATCGTGGAGTTTGGGCCTTACTCAGTAAAGGCTGAGCAGTAAAGTCTGTCTGGTCTACACAGCAGCTGTAGATCCACTCAGGTCAGTCAAAGCGTGTTCCTGCCACACAGGCCCCCATCAGCACAGGGGGTATAGTGCATTCTGCTGGAGGCTAAGGAAGGGGAGATAGGAAAGAGGAATGAGAGGAATACGGCTCACATTGGAACTAGAGGGAGTAAAAAGAGGTGAGATAGGCAATCCTATCATGATCATGAATATCAGGAGATGGTGTGAAGCCAAGTACTGATAAATCCAGACATTTACTGAACTATCTAATTATGAGTTGGCCTAATCCTGTTTTAAAAAATGTTACCAGTCTGAGTTCAGGCACATTTCTGTTTTGTCTACATAGTCATGCTTTTATTTCCAGCTATTTCATGGTTAGCTCATAGGCTGTGCTTAATTTTTGACTAGTATGTTCCTATTTCATGCTATGGGTCTTGCACTTGCTGGGATAAGGAGGTAATTTATCTTTTTTTTTATTAATAAGGAGCATGTAAGTTTTATGAAAAAGCCCTTTTTATAGATCGACATAAAATTTTACAGACTTTATGATATTAACAGGCAAGTCATATTTGTGCTAGGGTTCCAGCACTTTAACCAGATAATAAAAGAACACTAGGCCTGCAAAGCCACTAAAGTTTCTGTGTTCCTTAAAACATTTATCTTCAAACAGTAACAGTCTCAGTTTTCAGATTATTACCTTAATTAGAAAACTATTAAGGAAAACTTACAGCATTTCCTACTCCCCCGTTTGCTTTATTACAGTCAGAACACAGGAAGGATAGGTAGCCAGAGTGGTGTGAAGTACTGGAACCAAGGAGGCAGCCATCCTCAGAAGTCCTTTGTTCCTATTTACTGTACTTTCTGTCTTTGATGAGCTTTCTGTCTGTAATTAGTAGTCTCTAAGGCATTCAAATTGCCTGTCTTCCCAAAAATAAGGGCTTTCATATTGTTATGTGTCAGTTAAGTAAAAAATGTATCATTCCAACTTAGGAACTTAGAAGTAAAAGGTATGAAAGAACTGGACTTAATGGACACATTTCTAGAGTGCCCAGCGTAGCATCCTTTTGAAAGTGACATTTTTTCCTGTCCTGGAAAAGGTAACAAGTTTTGAAGAATTTTTTACCAGGTGCTTCAACATCAGCAGGATTCTTATGAAAAACCTAGATTTACAACGTTGATTCAATAAACTTATCTTTTGAAAACTTGTAAAATTATGGTCTTTACAGTTCAATGAATGAGTCTACTTCCCTTACCTGAGTTTCTGACATACTTTTCGTTTTTTAGGATCTTTATGCTATTGACTTTTTGCTGAACAATTCTACATCTACCTTAGTTGCGTTTTAATTCAGCCTGGCTGTGTGGGTCGGAAAAATTTGTTGTTTTTTAGGTTTTGAAATATTTAGTGCCTTACTTTATTTTTTTGTGCTCCTGCCACTTTATTTGTCAGTCTTCTGGTTTAGTCTTGTCTTGTCTTACCATCCACTCTCCTTATCAGTCCCTCTATCATTTAAAGTTCCTCTATTCGTTTGTAGACTCATCACAATCTTGGTTTAAATATATGCACCCTTTTCATGAAACCATTTGTCTCTGTTTTCTTTCTTGCTTGCTTACCCTAGTTCTTTCATTTTGTATTTTCAGGTTTAATTTAACATGACACTTTGCTCTTCTTCTGTGTGCTATATAAATAGTACCTTACATGAAGTAAGCTTGCCAACATCTTTTGAGTACTCTCAGTACTCAAAAAACTTCCATAAATTTAATTCCTAGTATCGCACCTGTGAACTAAAGTCCAGAAACCTTTTAGGAGAGTAAAAATTATCTTTTTGCTCCTCTTCAGTTTACTTTTATTCATAATGGTTGACTAGATGTCCTTTAAAGTTCCCTTCCAATGCAAATCATGTGATTTTATGACCTCTTGGAAAAATTATTTACAAAATCTATCACTTCTTATGGCTTGGATCTTAGCCTGCTTAGACAAATGTAATAAACTTCAGTCTACAAGAAAGGCTTTTAAGAAAATAGTGATAAAAAATTGAAAATCTTCAATGTTCTTTTTTCTGGCTATGCATGTATTTTCTAACAGCAATTGTCAGAAAGAGTTATAACATATTACATACTTAAAAAGCAATTTTTTACTAGATTCTAAAACAGCTCTCTTCAAATCTAATATACATTCATCTCAGGGAACACTAGAATAGAGTCTCTATTATATTTCATCTTTGCTGGCATTAATCTTACCATAGGATAGTGGAATGAGCAGCATTAGCAGTTCTGGTTATGTCTTTAGATTGGTTATACATAGCTCTCAAACAATTTAAAGCATTTATTTTGCTGTTCTGAGCAATAAACCTTGGCTGTCAAAGTTGTCTGAAACCAGAAGTTTTGTGTGGAAGTACATCAGCATCTACACCTGCCCTTTAGAATGCTCTTATGTCCTTTATGTTAAAAGCGATACGGTATTTTTTATATTGGATTTTTTTTTAAATGCCAGAAAGGTTTACAAAACATCATGTATATTGTAACAATAAATACAACTCAGTGAAAGGCAGATTGGCTTTTTGGGTATTTTTTTTTCTTTCTAGTGTCCAAACTTAAGCATGCATTACAGTTAGCAAATTCAATCAATATGGACTAAAATTTCTAAATAGTTTTCTTCCCAGATAGTTTCTAGTGTATGTTGAACCTAGGTAATACAAGAAGCCTACTGAGGCTGACTTTATGAACAGAGACATGTATTGTCAAGACCATTTAATCATAAAATTCTCACCTATTGTGTTTGTAACACTAAAATATTAAGCAAGATATTAATGTTTAAAATTCAGTTCTACAACAATATCTCATCTGCATTGCAACAGATGAAGTATTATGAAACACTTGTAATGTGAGATATGTTTCAACAGATGAATCATGGAAGAATGTAAGCCAGTGAATTCTGCAGACATTACAGGTCTCTAAACAGAAGAGCTTTTCCAAGTAAAAGAATGCAGTCTCCAGGTTTGAGAAGAAAAACATTTATAGTGATAAGTTTTTATAATTATGCAGAAGATAGGTGTATGTTTCAGAAGAAAATAAGAATATAAATATGATATTTATTCAGAGGATAGTTAGAGCCAAGTAAATTAGGAAAAAAAACGGTAACCATCAATACATAAATTATTACTGAACTTACAAAAGTAAGTAATATTTCTGTATTTTCTGTGTTTGAAGAACAATGAAAAGCAACTATCCATTTTTGCTTCACTTCTCAAAACACCTGAGGAATCCTTTGTTCAAAAGAATTCTTTCACTGTCATGTTGCAGCCTTTGCTGCAGAGGAAATGTCTTTCTCTCTATTTGCTGATAACGTGGGCTGAGTTTTTATGCCTGAATCCTGTGGATGATTGCTTCTCAAAGCAGATGCAGAAAACACACTTTGGTTACAGATTGAAATCCATTGCCTATATAGAAAGACATCTTAGAGCATTAGCACATAGAGTGGATTACTTCTATCCCTGCTAAAATACGGATTTCATTGTAGATCACCAGCTAGCCCTAAATGGGACCCTGTCGTGACCCAAAAGCCCTGTAACTTCAGACATAAACATTGACAAGATTCTTATTTTGTTGTATGTTGATACCAAATGCCCTGCTCTAAAATCTGTTGTTTCTGGGTTCTCCCTTGAGTTAAAAATGTTAGTCTATGTATCACAAAAATCTCCATACCAATTTTAAATTCAAGCCATGTTAAATAGTCCTTATGCTGACCCCCTAAATCAATGCATTTTAGCCATTTTCCTTTCTTTCAAACAAATAATGTATATATTATTTACAACTTTATGCCGAAAGTTCTTTACACATTATTCTAATTCTTCAAGCTTTTCTTATTTCTTAATGTATACTTTCCATTTTACATGGTTATTCTATTATTTAAATTTTGAATGAAATACTTTTATTATTTAAAAAATTAAGAAATTCTTCAGTATCATTTCCTCAGCTGACAAATCATCTTTCACTTCAAACATCCAAATTTTCTCAATGCTTTTCTTTAAACTAGTCAAAACTATTTTTAGATATAAGCTGTATCACTCCACTTTCAAAGTAAAGATATAACTTGATTCAAGTTTTATTTTCAGATTATTATTAAACATCAATAGCATTATCTTTGAGGAAAGATAAGGAAATATGAGCTTGATGTGTTAGTTTATATTCCAACACAGTCCTATATCTATGGAGTGACAAAGGCATTAATACAAAATGAAAATTGCAATGAAGTTGCATTTCCATCAGAGATGCTTTTAGTGGATAAATCTCACATAAGGGAAAGGCTTTTTGGGGTGGGTTACAATTGTGGTGAGGAGCACTTGTAAAAAGGAAATGCTACAAGAAAAGACTGATAAATTCCAAACAACAGTGTGAAAGAGGAAGCTAATTTGGGGAACTTGCTGGACAAATGCTACTATACATGGATGAGTGCTTAACGAAGAAGAAACATCTTTACAGTACCTGTGGCGGTTTGGGGTTTTTTTCCCCAAGCTTTGCATGTCATGCTGGGTATAGGAACAGCACTGGAAACTCAGCAGGCTCTGGTTTATTACTGTGTGGGAATGCTTTTCCATAAGAAAAGAATTGCCTCAAGTGTAATGGGCTCATAAATACAATTAGTACTGTAGAGCTAAATATACCTGTGAGGAACTGAGTTGCTATGCAGCAAGCAACCAGTCATTCCTACTACAATTTCTTTTGCTGTACACTCATTCTTCACATATTTCCAAAACAATACTTTGATACAAAAAAATTCCCCCAAGCAATGCATAATGTATCTTCAACTAATAAAGTATTCTAATATTAATAATTCAATTTATTTGATCAGTTACTGTCAGCAGTTTTTTTAGAGGACAGCTAAATTCTTCATTTAGATGTTCAAATCATCCCAGAAGCTGATCACATTTGTATGAAAGAACTGAACTCCCTCCCAAGTGCCCGTGTTTGAAATCTTGGTATGTTAAGCATCTCTGGCAATTCGATTATATAATTGTTTTTAATTAGTGCTTGTTCTAAGCCCAACCACTGTGAGTGTTAAAAAGTTAAATATCCGAAAGCTTGATGCCTCAATCATGTACAGATGTTAAAGTGGAGAAAACATCACTTAGCATCAGTGTCAGAAACAAATCAATTATGATGCCTGTGATGAACAGCCATTTCTAGTACTGCCTTTCTAGAACAATTTTCATACTAAGAGTTTCTTTCAAGTAAATCAAGCAGCAAGGCATCTAAATTAAAATCTTCATTAGTACACTTCAATTAATTCTTTTAAAGGCTATTTTAGGGCTGTTGATGTAAACCTAATATTTGGAAATTTGTGATTTTCTGCAATTTTGGGCCTGAAAGATTCATAATTTAATAACAATTCAGTCATCAGTATTTACTGTACATGTACCCTGCATAGCATAATATTATCAAAGTACAGCTATACTGTGTGGATTAATACTTTAAGTCAAATATATTAATAGTCTCTCTTAAATCAGATTAAACTAAAATGTCAGGTCTGAAGAAGCTCTATTTAGTGTGCTTTGTAAAATCCCTTTTTTCATATATATCAGTTTTTAATGAAACCTTCCCATGAAAGAAGGTGGTGGCATTGCAGTTATCTCTGTCATGTGTCTGTCTTTGAGGTGTCTGCAGCTCCCAGTTGTTTATCACTGATTATCTCTACACTGATTATCAGGTTCTGTGTACTCTCTGTTGATTTAAGAGGCTTGCCATAGTTATAGAGCCTTTGATTCTATGGTAATGACTCAATATTTATAGCTGCAAGCAGGATAATGTTTATCCTATTTTTACTACTGCTATAAGTAACTATGTGCTTTGCTTAGTAGCAACTCATTGGGCAAGCTGCAGTTATGACCTCTCTTTTCTGTCTATAATTTCTTTTCACAAGAAAATGTTTTTACTTTATTGCACATCCTGGAAATAAGGTTAGAGAATGCCTTCTCTAACCTTATTTCCAGGATGTGCAATATTTTTAAAATTGGAAGTTAAATCATACCTACAGTACAGGCAGTTAAATCAGAGCTACATTAACTCTACAAAGCTGAAGGATAACTTTGAAATTATCTCATTAACCCATGTTAGTGGGTTGTCTTACTCAAACAGCTGCTTTTCAATGTGTGATCTGTTGGCAAAA
Source organism: Rhabdornis inornatus (assembly GCA_013397075.1). NCBI lineage: Eukaryota > Metazoa > Chordata > Aves > Passeriformes > Rhabdornithidae > Rhabdornis > Rhabdornis inornatus. Next base: position 9,786 of record VWZS01008710.1, on the reverse strand, counting down.
GAGGAGTTTGTAAATATAATAATTTTTGGTTTAGGTAAATGAATTTAAAATGTCAAAGTTTATTTTCTGGCAACAATATTATTAGACAATCCATTTCTTTGATCACAGCTAAACACATATAGTTTTCTTCAAAAAGATGTAGCAAAAATTTATCAAAATTGCTAGGAATGCTGATTGTTTCTGCCTTTGTTATTGTTATAAGGAAGCAGTACCAGTTACTGGTAACCAGGGTTACCAGTACTGTATGTCTACCTCCAAATTAATGTAAAGCACTTATTGATCAGGATGAGACTTGAAAATTAATTACAAAGTCATATATTTTGATTTATTGCAACAATATTGCTCAAGTGGTCAACTACAATAACAAATTACAGCAGGAGGAGACATTTTGTTCCAAAGTAATTAGTTTCTCTGCGCAGATTTAATAAATTCAATAATTTTGATTTACTTGTTCTGACTTCTAGGATTTTTTTAGTCTTTTTTTTCGAATTTTAAAGGAGGTTTTTGTTTGTGTTTTGTTAATTGATTACCTTGCCCTTCATTATATTTGTTCACCTAGAAAACCTTATGGCATTGCTCATTCCCCTCATACTTCAATGTCTGTATGTACCAAACATTATATAAACTGCTGATTTTTTCAAAGGATTTACCTATTTCTTCATATTACTACTCTACATTGTCTTCCATCTCCAAATGCAACAAATTCTCCTTGTGTATGCAGAGTACAAGGAACCATCTCTGTCTTTTCTGTCAATAGATACGCATTATTAGGATAAAAAGACAATATTTCTCTCTGTGTCCTTGTACTGTAAATCATGGTTTTTATTTCAGTATCTAGAAGTTTATAATAACTTGCTGCTCATTTAGGTGTGGTGGATTGACTCTGGATAGGTGCCAGGTGGCTGCCAAAACTACTCCATCGCTGCCCTCATGAGCCGGACACAAGAGAGAAAGTGTAAATGAAGACTTGTGGGTTGAGATAAGGACAGGAAGAAATCACTCACCACGTATGGTCACAGGCAAAACACACAACTCAGAGAAATTATTTTATTGCCAAAAAATCAGAGTAGGATCATTCAATTGAAATTTCAAATCCCCCCCCCCCCCCCGAAATTTCAAAACTTTCCCCCCACCTCTTCCTTCTCTCTGGTCTCAGCTTGACTCCTGGTTCACGGTATCACAGTATAACTAGGTTGGAAGAGACCTCCAAGATCATCAAGTCCAACCCATGCCCTAACACCTCAACTAGACCATGGCACTGAGTGTCACATCCAGTCTTTTTTTAAATACATCCAGGGATGGTGACTCCACCGCCTCCCCAGGCAAAGCATTCTAATACCTTATTATTCTTTCTGTAAAAAACTTCTTCCTAATCCAACCTGTATCTCTCCTGGCACAGCTTGAGACTGTGTCGTCTTGTTCTGTCAGTTGCTGCCTGGTGAAAAAGATCGACCCCCACCTGACCACAACCACCTTTCAGGGAGTTGTAGAGAGTGATAAGGTCACCTCTGAGTCTCCTTTTCTCCAGTCTAAACAACCCCAGCTGTCTCAGTTGTTCCTCACAGGGTTTGTGTTCCAAGCCCCTCACCAGCCTCGTTGCCTCCTCTGGATGCACTCAGTGTCTCAAGATTCTTCCTAAACCGAGGGGCCCAGAACTGGACACAGCACTCTACGTGGTTCTCTACCTCCTCCCTCTCAGCTGCACAGGGAGATGGGAACGGGGATTGCAGTCAGTTCATCACACTTTGCCTCTCCTTCCTCCTCAGGGGGAGAGCCCTTCACTGTATTCCTCTACTCCAGAGTGAGGTCCCTCTCATGGGAGACAGTAATTCATCAACTTCTCCAATGTCAGTTCATCCCATGGGCTGCAGTTCTTCATAACCTGCTCCAGCATGAGTCCCTTCCACAGGGTGGAGTCCTTCAGGAACAAACTGCTCCAGGGTGGNACCCCCACCTGACCACAACCACCTTTCAGGGAGTTGTAGAGAGTGATAAGGTCACCTCTGAGTCTCCTTTTCTCCAGTCTAAACAACCCCAGCTGTCTCAGTTGTTCCTCACAGGGTTTGTGTTCCAAGCCCCTCACCAGCCTCGTTGCCTCCTCTGGATGCACTCAGTGTCTCAAGATTCTTCCTAAACCGAGGGGCCCAGAACTGGACACAGCACTCTATGTGGTTCTCTACCTCCTCCCTCTCAGCTGCACAGGGAGATGGGAACGGGGATTGCAGTCAGTTCATCACACTTTGCCTCTCCTTCCTCCTCAGGGGGAGAGCCCTTCACTGTATTCCTCTACTCCAGAGTGAGGTCCCTCTCATGGGAGACAGTAATTCATCAACTTCTCCAATGTCAGTTCATCCCATGGGCTGCAGTTCTTCATAACCTGCTCCAGCATGAGTCCCTCCCACAGGGTGGAGTCCTTCAGGAACAAACTGCTCCAGGGTGGGTCACTAGTCCTGCCAGCAAACCTGCTCCAGGGTGGGCTTCTCTCTCCACAGGTCCTGCCAGGAGTCTGCTGCAGGCTGGACTCTCCACTACTGTTATATTAGCTCTTTTACTTTGGTTAAAGAATTGCAGAATTGCAGAACATATTGATTTCCAGACTGACTTGCAAAAAATTTATTTATCACCTATGCTTTCACTAGTGAGCGAATAACACTCTGTTTCAAACATAGATAAAATGTCCCCTGTCTTGCTTTTGGTGACTTCAGAATTCTGTTGCGCTGGCCCCTACATGTGTTGTCAGTGCTTACGATAATAAATTTACTTTGTATGTAGGATGAAAGTCTGTATTTCATTACTGACTCTTAGCTGAGGATACACATAACATCATTTAACTGCTGTGTAGAGAGGAGAGATTATATGATCCTCAGCATCATTATATTAGTGTAATGTAATGATGACATGCTTTTTTTTCCCCTTTATGTATGCATACCAGATACACACAAAGTTTACACCCTAACATAGGAGGAAGAAGTTATTTATGAATTAGGATTGTCTATATTTACTCTTGGTTGTAAGGCCATACAGTAAATACATGTACTCAGTTGAAAGTATTGAACATACTTGGAACCATAAACTGGAATGAATTAATGAGATTTTGTTTAGGTCCTTATGAACATTTTCCAGGAAGAAAAATAAGAAAAATCATGAGCAGAAGATTATTATACTCTTGGAAGATTCTCATGGGAAAAGTATAACAGTTGTATGAGCCAGAATTTTTCCAGTGCCGGTTGGATCTATCTAAGTATTCTTTATTTGGTTACTGTTTTCAGAACAAAGAAATCAGTTATATCAGTTGTCATAGCCACCAGGAACTCTCTAAAGACCTATTCTGCTAAGCATTATAATCAAGTTAACAATTGAAAATCTTCAATTTCTTATAATTGTGTTTTAATTTCATCCTCACAAAATTTGGGGAAACTTACTTGAAATTGCTGTATATCTAGCATCTTTTATTTTCCACAGAGAGTATTGCACCATGGGACGGTGAATTCAACTTTTTCAATTAGATTAAGACAATCACTTTTAATACATCCAGCTTTTTAAAAAGATTTTTATTAAAAGCCTGTGTTAAATGTCCATGTGGTAACCTTTTAGGCCAGTTGACTTGGAGGCTTTTGCTTAGATTATTTGTGCCTTCTCTTGGGCTTATTCAAGATTAGGCTAGGGTGCTTGCTATTTGTGAAGGAATTGTGGTTTTTAGTTCAGAATTATGAGTGAATCCTGATGTCATTGAGTTATTGTTACTTTAATTATTTCTGAAATACGAATCTTTCTTGAACCCAATCTCACTATCTAACTCCATAGTAGTTTCCTATCCCAAATTTGTAAACTAAATTTTGGATTAATTTTTAATTGTGAGCATTTCTATTTGAAAAAAAAAAAAAGCAACATTTGAAATACAATTTCAATTACAAAATGCAGTAATTAACTTATTTATTCTAAGGAAAATCAGTTTAATTTTTTTTATTAATACATAATATTTACTATAAATGGTAAGTCCCCAGTTTGGCACATGGTATTAATTTCTATACTTTTAAAGTATAACTATAGGAACTGTAATTGTACTTAAAAAGCATAACAACAGGAGTCAACTTTACATATGTATGCTTTATTATAAAACCCAAGAACACATGATAACATTCTTGATCAAATCCCATCTTTTATTGAGTTTCTCACTACTACAGGTATGGCAGGAAGTTGAAAAGTGCAACTTCAGATTCACTGAATATTTGCATTTCTTTTTAGACTACCGACATATTGGGAGAGATCTTCAAAGTTCAACTCTATCAGTGCCAGAGCAAGTAATGTCATCTAATCATTGTTCTCGATCAGGGTCCCCTCACCGTGGAGATAGTATAGGACGGACTAGATCGTGGTCTCCCAGTGTCCCTCCCCCACAAAGGTAAACTCTTGTTTAACTATGCACTTGTATAAATTAAAGTGATATTGATCTTGTACCAATACTGGAAATAATCTCCAGACTTTCAAAATGGCGATGAATTGGTTAGATCTTACAAAATTACTTAAAGCCAATAATGTTTTTACTTACATTATAGTGATGTGCCTGATTTATATGTAATTCTATGTTATGTATGGCTTATTATTACTATATTATTCATTATCATTATTATTATTATTATTATTATAGGGTTACATAATTGTATCTTACTTCTGCCTATTTATATCTAGTTTTTCATCAAAATCCAGTACAGTCCAATCTAAGGAAAGAAAAATATCTCTCCACATTTTCATTTTCTAGAGCTATTTACAAGTGCCATGTTTTATAGTATGTGATAGTTCTATATTTCCTTAGCATCCATATGACAGTGGATGTTTCCAACCCTTTTATTTCTGTAGAATTAAGATTCTGGTGAGTCTCTCTTGCTGCCCACAGTAGCTTCCTTTCTACTATTTTTTTCATACTTCTAAATCATCACGAATAAACTGACAGACCTGCAATTTTATAGTGAAAGATATCAATTCCTGATCTTGGAAGATCTCTGATAACTATTTATCTTGAGAGAATTAGACCAGGAAATTTCTTCCAAAAGCTACGACTTCTGCATGACACCCAATAATTGATTTAATATTCTGCAGGATAAGCTTTCTTAAGAGAAAGGAAGGAAAAGGACAGATGTAAATGGGAATTCTTTATTCCAGCCCTTTTGTTGCCATGTATGGGTAGGTTTCTAGATGATGTAATTCAGTTGAAATGAAAGTGGAAGTTATCTCTGTTATCTCTTTTGCCCCATAATGTTCACAGTTCTCCTTTAATACTGAAGATCTATTATCCAGTATTTCCTGGCAACTACATGTTCCTCTCCCTTTCTTGCAGTCATCCCGATTCTCTTGTGTTCTGCTTTCCTTTCTGTTATCTTTGTTCTTTTTGTTAAATTCAAATTCTCTTGACTTCATAATATCTTACTTGTATTTTTACTTACCACTTCCTCTAATGGATGTGGCCTATAGGATATCCTTTTGCATTAGTGAGATATTAGGATTCCAAATTATCCCACATCATCTCATACAGCTAAGAGGCAGAAACTGTGTTTCTCCTTGGAATCTAAACCTATCTAAAACCAAGCCAGCCTGACTTGAAATGAGACATAAATGGTAGACACAAAGTGGCCTATTCTGATTTTTATTATACTGGTTTCAGCCTAAGTAATTGCCTATGCTAAATCTCCAGAGGTTATTTGTCTTGGATATAGACATAAATGTGAGCAAAATCTCTTTGTGTGTATGTTTGTGTTTTTATGTTTTTCTGTCTGCATGCATGCTTGGGCAGAGCTCTTACCCAAGCTGGTAATTACCACTTATTTAACACCATCGAGAAATCTACTTTTCACTTTCTTGTAGTCTTGGATTTCTTTACATGTTCAAAATCTCTTGCTTTTGAACTTTCCTAAAGCTAAATTTTTAAATATGGTTTTGAATTTATTACAGCTGTTTCCTACAATGTCAGAATCAAATGAATTATTTGTGTAATATTTCCCTGCCTAAAACACCAAATGAATTCTTTGACTTGTTGAGCTCAGAAAATTAGGTTATGATAGCTTGAGGATTTGTAGTATAATCTATGGGTTACAGAAATATCTTTTTTAGTTGTACTGAAAACGCAGGGGTACTCAGGAAATAGATAAGAATTATTAATCACTTTTGCACCCTGTTCAGGGTTGTTGTACATGTGCTGCTCTATAGGTGTCCTAACTGCAGTGAGCACTCTGCATGCCCAGAGATTTCCCGTTACTGACACCTCTGCAGGCAGGAGTTTTTGGGCCACAGAAGTTGCTGTAATTTCTTAGAAACCATTTTATAGTCCTCAGTCCTACTTAATTTTGTTAATAAACTCCACCAAAGGCCCCTGCATTATAGCTGACAAGAAATTGTTACTGCTCTTGTTACTCTTTGCTAGCCAGAGTAAACTCAATGGCAAATGAGGTGGAGCTGAAGGCAAAAGTTTATGTGTAATGCAACATCTTTATAGCACTTATATGCAGAAATAAATAATGTCATGGCAGCAGCAGTGAAGGATACATGTATAAGTTAACACTGGTCAGAAACTGGTAAATGACAAAGGATGACAGGTACCAAAAGGGCAGACAAGGTGACAAGAAGGGAAAGGGGAGCTGGATATAAAACCAAAAAATAAAGGAAACTGAGGCTCACACTAGTGCAGATTGCAGTAAAGGAAAGGAGACAGAAGAATTTATTGCTCTAAAACTTGAACTTGTGTGGAGGGAAGCATCCAATTTGTTATTTTGAAATCGATACAAAACAATTATGTTTTCATTATCCCGTAAATATTACAATTAACCATTGTCTCTTTTTTTCCTGTTCTTGCAGGAAAAAAGTAAAAAAAAGAGCACAAAAAGTAAAGTTGGTGTGTGCCAGTAGGTATTGATAGATAAACTGAGCAAAACAATCAATAGGGAAAGCTTTGGTCTCAGTTACAGGATTGTACAAGTGATTGGTGCTCTTTAACCAAGCCTGCACTATGGGTACCACTTACAGCTAATTAAATGGTTATGGTTTTTTTCAGATTTTTGTCTAGTGGGATTACAGAATAAGTTTTCCAGGGCAAAACAAGCAGCTTTAAATTCAGATGACACTGTTTTCAGCAGGCTGCACTCTACTGTAACAGCCACAAGTCCCCATTGTGTCTTACTATAGTTTACATCTTTATAGCAAAGCCAAAATCAAGAACTCATGAAAAATTGTTTACAGCGTATGTTTCTGTCAGAAATGAATTTTTATTTGAAATCTGAGAAGACTAATGAAATGTTGTACAAGATTACTATTTTTAATGAAGGAAAAAATAAAACAAGCTTTCCTCTTCCCGAAGAAACACATTGGAACAAAAAAAGAGAACTCTATCCCTATCATGGACTTGGCACCATTTTCTAAATGAGAAATATTTTTCTTACTTTAGGATTTAAAATTATTCTGCTTTAAATATGTAGAAAAGTTTGGCAAGTTAACGGATCTTGTTACCAACATGATTGCTGATAGTTGTTTGTACAAACCAGTGAGAGGATGTCATCCAGGCACACTGAGAACTCAGAATCTGATCTCTTTTATCCTTAGTCGGAATGTGGATCAGGGCCTGCGAGGGACTCGATCGACCCCTGCTCATTACAACACCCTGAACCGCATGGACAGACACCGAGTGATGGATGACCACTACTCCCCCGACAGAGAGAGGTAAGGGCTGGCTGGAGCTGCAAACAGCTGTAGCCTACATGCATCAACGTGAGTAACTCCAGTATGGTAGCTTGCTAAAGTTAACTACATACCTAATCCCAGAGATTAGCATTTCTCATTTATCCACTGGCTACATGACACACATTACAAAATATCAGTGCACATAAGGTCAAACTGTCCAGTGAGTGTATGCTTGCCAAGAAGGTATCTGAAAAAATCTACAAGAAATGTATAATATAAAAGTTGAATAGTTTAATTGTCCTTTTTTATAAAAATACTTTTTTGTGATATTAGTGAATTTTTGAAGTACTAAATATCTTTTAAAAATCTGTCAGTAGACCTGATCATTTTTGCTCCCGAATAAAGAGGCATAAAAATAGATAATTTCAGCTCAGTATTAATGCAATGCTCCTGTTGGATACAGTGCAGTTCACAGATGTACCAAAATTATATTCTAGTACTGTCTTCTGTTTTTGTCTTTGCTCAACCTTCTGAGACACTTTGTAAAAAAGAAAAGAAAAAATTATTAGTACAACATGTATGAAATCGGAGTCTTTGTGTTTAGAGGCACATCTGACTGTGACTAATGTTTTGCCTAATGGAACTTCCCAAACAGAAAGAAGAGCTTTAGCAACCTCTATGAATTTTAATATGAATTCTTTAAAAAATAATTGCAGCAATAATTGAACAATTTAGTTACTTTTGAATTAATTGTGGCAATTACTTTATGACATTAAAAAAATTATTGGTCTTTTTCACCTCATTGTCTTCAGGTAGAAAATCAAAACAAAAAACCATTTATTACCTTTAATTTTTAAAATCTTTCATCTTTTTTGCACCACGTTGAAATTCCTGCACTTTGTAATGAAAGGCATAATTGCTAGCTTTTGTCTCATTTTATAATTGCATATACCAAGGAATAATACAGTTATATTTTGCAATCTTGAGTAATATATGACTAGTATTTGTAGTTAATACTTTTACAGATAGCCATTACAGGTTATTCTTCAAGTGATCAAAATACATCTTTGGGGTTTCTAATTGTAATACAAGGCATTTGAGAAATCAGTGGCTTTTTGTTAGCAATCTTGAACAGAAAAGATTAATATTTCTTAAGAGACCAGTAATGTGATGGTCAATAATTGTATGGAATACAAGACAATATTTTTTCAGAAGATTATAATATTTTCATTTCAGAAGATAAAACTAATAATTAATTGTTCCCAAAGACATGTTGAAAAAACAGTATCAAAAAGAATTAAACCCCAAATCTATTCAAAGTGATTTGTAATTTAATTTGATGAATAAAAAAGTCAAATGGGCAAAAAAAAAGCTAATGAAAAAACAGTGAAGTGTTTATCATCCAGAATAGTAACTGTATTCATCACAAGTACAACAGATCATAAATCAACTTCTTTTTTGTATTAAAATACTTACTATTTCTGTTTAAATTATGTAAAAAAAATCTATTCAGTTGATTCATTAGAATATGATTTTCACACAGAAGGCAATAACTTGAAGGTTCTGAGCTGTTTCCTTAAAAGATGATTATAGAATGCTTTTGGGATACGATGTTATGTTGATTTTTAGACCAATGAAACAGGAAAAAACTTGTCCTTAGAGCCTGTGTATGCCTTATGGAGTGCTGCTGCATTTGTTCACTGTGCAAGTTCATTTGTTGCCTCCCAGATAAATGCATAGCTGTGAAAGGTTGCTTGAAGTACTCTACCACAATGTTTTTCCATCCCTTCAGTCAAATAATCCCTGCTGGACCAACTTGATTTAGAGAAAAATAATTGGGTTTTCTAGAATATGTCAGAAAAACAATGTCAGAAGGTTTTCAGACATGAGATTATTGAATTTTCATGACTGTTCTAGATTAATAGATTTTTGCCTGATAGGTATGCTCTTAATCTTTGAACACAGTTTTATATGTTGTCTGTATTTTCCAAAAGACACAGAGAAATTCTCCTCTTCGTTCATGGTGAGTGGTTGCCTGTGTAATCAAATTATTGGCTAGTTATGCCTCTATGGCAATGTGCAGTCTCTGAACAGGAGAGATATTTTAAAAAAATATTTTAA